>JABWIB010012074.1:6885-18646 GCA_016617825.1 Platyplectrum ornatum | reverse complement strand
CCATCTCCCCAGATCCAGGAACTAGCACAGTGTATATATATCACCATCTCCCCAGATCCAGGAATGCTGTTGTTCTGTCATTCTGTAAACTGTTCTTCATGTAAATAATAATATTCTGTTGACAGTCTGGAAATAACATTCTTATTTAACGTATTTGTGGTTTTCATGACAAGATAGCCTCTTCTCTGGAGAATAATCTGATTGGCTGGGAATATAACTTCATATGATTTCTCAGAATAAACGTTCTGTCCGGAAATAATCCTTTGAAAGTCACAACTCTATATATCTATTGTCCATCATGAAGAGGATCTTGTGCGCGTAGGAATCCCCTAAGTTTAATATGTATACTTATTCCTGGTGAATCCATTACCCTTCCTCATCCTTATTTCTTTATTATTTATTTATTAACAGGTTTTTATATATAGCGCCATCAGATTACGCAGCGCTTTACAATTTAACAACCAATAAGACATGACTGGGTGGTAACAGACAGAATGGGTGGGGAAGAGGGCCCTGCTCGCAAGCTTACATTCTATAGGATATTGGGGATTGATACANAGNGGTAAGTGCTATCATTATACAATGGATGGACCAGCCAGGTATGTCCTTAAATAGCCCCTTAGCAGTCTAGGTCATATGTTGTATAGGGGGAATAGTTAGGAAGGTTATATATGCCGATCCAGTTATTCATGGTCTTGGACCAGATCAGGGCATATGTTGTATAGGGGGTATAGTTTGGAAGGTGTGCTGGGTTATACATATGGGCATATGTGTTCAGGGTATTTATGGCAGATAGTGGAGTTTTCTGGTTTGTATTATGGAGTCTCCATGGCGTGGTGACTAGGAAGTGAAGTGTAGGACATCTTGGTGAAGACGCTGAGTAGAAGAACCAGGAAACGAGAGAGCTCCGAAGCCACTGGTGACCTCATATACGTAAATAGTTTTATGATCATTCATGGGCTGAGCTGGGAGACACCGGTCCCCATACCAAGTACCCTGGCCCTGTCATTGTCCACTCTGAGGAGACGCGTGGTGGCATCAGTCGTGTAGGTGCAGCAACGTTCATGGGCAGAAGTGACCAGCGCTCTCCAGTAGACCTTATAGGAACATAACTATGGTGGGTTTAGGGGTGGTTGATATCTTTCGAGCCACATTCATTTACCTGTACTGTGTTTCCCTGATAATAAGTCACTGTTTTATTATTTTTTTGGGCATAGGGCTTATTTACGGGGTAGGTCTTATTTTAATTAACATTGACAGAGATTTATATAAACAGCCCTGCTTTTATACCCATCATGCCCCCAAGTCCCGGGAAATTCACTATAGCTTATTTTCGGGTAGGGCTTATTTTTGGGCAGGGCTTATTTTTGGGGTAGGGCTTATTTTGGGCTGTTTTGCAAAAAAAAAATTAGGGTAGGGTTTATTTTTGGGGTAGGGCTTATTTTCGGGCAGGGCTTATTTTCGGGGTAGGGCTTATTTAGGGTAGGGTTTATTTTTGGGGTACGGCTTATTATCGGGGAAACACAGTAGTTCATTGGAATCTGCTGAAGAAGGGTGGATGCCTGGGAGGTCTAGGTCCTCCACCTATCGGACACCCCTAACCGGTATATTGTCAGATAATGAATGCCCTCCCAGCACAGTCTGGTGTCTGGCGTCCTGACGTTTACGGCCACCCTGGTTCATTTCCGCAGCACAGCAGGAAGCTAGCCCTCTATGGTGGCCCTCCATCTGGCCGCCTTTGAAGGCCCTATCCAGTAGCCTCTAGCGCCTTGGCCTATGTGCACCTGACCTGGCATGTACAGTCGCCCTGTGAGCTAGCAATTATGTCAGGTCCGGGGGGGGGTAAAGCAGAAGCAGTCACTGGAGGAGGGAAAGTGAAGGCTCCAGGAAACCGGATAATTGCCGCCTGAATTGCCCCTGTGTTTCCAGCGAGGTCGGCATGGCCGTGAGGGGATCCTGGCTTTACTGACGTCTGCAGCTTCCTGACATGTGTTTCCAATCTGCCCCGTGTGTCCCGGTGACCTCTTACCTGCTCAGAGGTGAAAACCATTACAAGGAATGACACGTCTCCCTGCTGGGCCTGGTTCCTACCACGAAATCCATGCAGACGCCGCATCGCGTTAGGAATCATGTACCAGGTCCTGGGTTATTCATATACAAGAATACTTGCTACCGTTACCCAATACCGTTATCAGAGCATCCCTACCCACAATGCACTGCTCTAAGCCTGCCTAATCTTTAACAACAACACTTTATTTAATAAATGCTACAAGTTGTAACCAGCATGTTTATCATATCCTCCATTTACATCACATTACAGTGTACTACCCTGTACTCACACACTGTATATGTATCTGCATTGTGCTGTATTACACAGGTATCACAGGTACAGGTGTCACACACCATTATGTATCTGCATTGTGCTGTATTACACAGGTGTCCCAGGTAGCGTTACATGAGCCTTTATATCACAAACAGAATGTTTTACGCTACAGGAAACACATTGGCCAATTTTCATTTTGGGTTTACGAGTGGCCCAGATGAATGAGGACAGGAGGCTGTTGAGGTGAGAGAACAATGTTTTGGTGGGGTATGTTGGTGAGTGGTGAAAGACATACAGTAGCTTGGGCTGTATGATCATTTTTACCAGGTTAATTCTGCCTGTGACAGTGAGGGGTAACTTGTGCCATACGTGAAATTTGCTCTGGAAATAGGATCTTTACATCTGTGGTTAGGAGCGAAATAGGGCGGTAGGACTCCGGCCGAAGGGGATCTTTATCGGGTTTGGGGATAAGGACAATTAGGGCCTCGGACATGGAGGAAGGCAATCTCCCAGAGTCATAGAAGGCACCTCAATGGGGATTCCATCAATCCCAGGAGATTTGCGATTGGGAAAGGATTGTAGGGCAGTAGTGAGTTCCTCAATAGTGAAGGGCGCATCTAGAAAGTCCATGGAGTCCGGGGACAGTGATGGGAGGGAAATGCTATCCAGATAAGGAGGTAATTGAGGTGAGCTGTAGGTGACTTTAGTGGCATATTGTTGACAAAAGTACTGAAAAAATACTTCTAAGATTTCGGGATCTCTAATGTGCTGAACTCCCGCGGGGTCTAATATGGCAGAGATGACAGCGTTGTGTCTGGTGTTCCTAGTGACAGGCCATGTAGCTGCCTCCAGTGTCGGCTTGGGAGTAATGGGAGTAATGGGAAGGAAAAGAAGGCGACGTTTAGATTTGGCAAAAAGGAGGTCAGTCCATTGGGCCTGGACAGTGAGCCAAGACGTTCGATCCGACGGGGATTTAGAAAGGAGATAACGGGCTTCACAGTCCCGACACTGCTGCTCCAGGGCCAGTACCTCCTCCCGGTGTAAACGTTTCATTTTTGCCACCCTCTGAATGAGTGACCCGCGAAGCTCAACCTTGATGATGTCCCAAACAATGACTGCATCAGTACCCGATGAGTTAGTAAGAAAATATTCCGCCCATAACGCAGTAAGGTCTAGGCCAGTCCCCATTAGGGTAGGCCAGAAGACAATACCTTTTGAGCTTAGCAAATCTAGGGCAATCTTAACTGGAGAATGATCGGATATACCTCTATCTAGATAGACAACATTGTACACCCGGGGCAGCAGAGGGGGAGAAATGAGAGCGAGGTGGATGCGGGAGAGAGAGTTGTGAGAGGCAGAGTGACAGGGGTATTGTGTAGCATTAGGGCATCTGATGACGGGTCCACCAGGCCCATCTCACTGAGCAGTTTAGCAAAGGGGGTGAGGCCAGGACGGGGAGAGGCAGTAGATTCATGCCAGCGGTCCAGAGACTGGTCCAGCACATTGTTAAAATCACCAAGGCACACCACAGGGGAACTGAGATATGAGGTCGGCTGCTTTACCCAGGACATCGTTACAGTAAGGAGGGGGTATGTAAATTCCTAGAATGAGGAGAGGCAATGAGTGTGTAACAGTCTGGAGAAAGACAAATCTACCTTGAGGGTCAGTCTGAGCCTGTTCCAGCGCAAAATGTTGGGATTTGCGAATGAGTATGGAGACGCCACGTGAGTTGGAGGTATAGGGGCGTGATAAGCCCATCCAATCCAGGGCCGCTTCAAGGACAAGAGAGACGCGAGCCAGTGAGGTGAGTCTCCAATAAAGACATGATGTCCACCTTATATTGTTTAAGTTGGGAGAGGACCAAGGACCGCTTAAGGTGAACATTGAGCCCCCTCATGTTCCATGAGAGAAAGGACAAATAGGTATCACCCCCCCTCTACAGAAAGGGAGACATGAGAAAGAGAAAACATAGTACATGCCCAGCCAAAGAGTACACATTGTAATCAGGAAGCGAAACAGGGTAGAAATGTAAATAGACCAAGTGCTAGCGGCAACAAAACCAGGCCCAAACCCACCCTGTACATCTGACAAAACAAAGATGCACCTTACCCAAGAACTATATACATTAAAATACAAGAAATAAACTACTTATCATCCCAACGAGTCGGTGAAGGGAAGCCATCTCCAGGTGGGTAGCTCCACAATGTAAAAAGGGGGGGGGGACAGAAAGGGAGAGGGTGGTGGGGAAAGAGGGGGAAGAAGCGGAGCAGCACCTCTCTCGGGAGGGACACTACGAAACTTGTCATTAGTCCATGACGAGACGATCCGAAGAGTCAGGCGAAGGAAAATAGTTGGAGTTTAAACGGCGAGGCCTGAGGACGTGGTTGGCCCCCCTGCTGGCGGTCGATCCAGGCGGCAGCCTCCCTCGCCGTGGCGAAAATGTGCGGTGTCACCATCCATCACTCGAAGGCAGGGTAGAGCATGGCGTACGGCAGATCCAAATCACAGAGGTTTTTCTTGACCTGGACGAATTGGGCTCTAGACTTCTGGACATCCACAGCAAAATCAGGAAGACAGTGACAGTCTGGGAGTTGTAGAGCAGTGGACCTTTGGTGCGGGCCAAACGTAACACAGTATCCCTATCCTGATAGTGCAGGAGTTTGGCAATGAAGGTGCGAGGAGAACCGTCGGCAGAGGACGTGAGGCTTGGGACAACCAGGTAAGTAGGAAGGATTCAGGAGACGAGCCCTCAACTTTTTCCGGCAATCCAACAAACCGCAAGTTGTTGCGACGGGAACGGCCCTCAAGATCTGATAAGTTGGCTTTACATTGCCACAGCTCGGTAGTGAGGGCTGCAACAGCATCCGGGAGTGGAGCCAGTGTATCATCAATGGTGGAGATGCGGCGCTCAGTGTCAGACACTCTCCTTGACAAGGTGTAAGTCTTGATGGATGTGGGAGATGTCCATTTGGACCTCCACGATTTTCGCCATCAGGGATTTTTCAGAGGCTGAGATTGCATTGAGGATGTGCTGAAGAGTAGGTGAGGACTCGTCCCGGGGATCACTCTGGGCCTCAGACTGGTCATGTTGGGAGGCAGGAGAGGAAGCGGAGGAGGAGGTGGAGGGCTGTCTGGCAAACTTGGCGAGACGGGTAGAGGGTGCCCATGTCTTGCCCATGGTGATTGGCACAGTGATGGAGAGGAGAACTGTAATACAAGCCAGCACAAATGGAAGACAGCTCAACTGGAGAGCAGGTATGTTGTCTGGAGTCACAGTGTATACAGTAGGCAGCTGCCAGGAGAGATGGAGTGAATGGCAATGCTGGTAGCAAGTGCAGGAGTTGAAGCAGGCTGTAGGCTCAAAATGGCTGCATATAAGAGCCCAGGGAAGAGCTCTGCAGCAGGATACCAGGTCACTCACCCCTTTATATGTGGCAGAGTCCAGGGGGAGGTTGAGGGCAGGTGAGGCACAAAGAGGACTGTACCAGCTGATGGCCTCAGTGCACAGGAGACAGGAAACAGCTGGAGGGAGACGCTGTACAGCCAGAGAAGTGGCAACAGGAGCCGCGTGCAGGGGCAATGGACGGGAGGTGTGGAGGCTCCGGAGAGAAGACCAGCCGGACCCCAGGCAGCGGCGGTGGACGGCGGGATACGGCTGGAGGGCACCAGAGGAGCACCCACCGGCAAGCCAGGTTAGTCTGCNAGGTAGGGGAGAGGGTCCTCAGGGCAGGGTAGAGGGAGTGGGGGTCCCCGATTTCAGGATATATAAAGGAGATGTGCGGGAGCTGCAGGCACACACGTCCTACGCCATGCTAGTCCAGGCCCCTTGATGAGGGTTTTTCAGGTGACTATTATCCACTGCAAAGTCCTTCCAATACAATAACAGTGAATTTCTATTCACTGAATCAAATGTGTCGGTGTATCAGTGCAGGGGCCATTGTGTCCAACAGTCTCTCTCCTTATATCAGAGAATTCAGTTGGTCACTTTGGAAGTAGTTAGGTGCAGCCTCTTACCATAAATGTATATTTAATCAGTATGACATATAATGTATTTGGGTGTAATACACTGGCCTCCTTCTCCGCTGATGCTTGTCTCAGTGGTCGAAGTGGAAATATAGAAGTGTCTGTATGGAAACACTGAATATAATAGAAGTCAATGGAGATGTGTAGTTTTTCAATGATATCAGTGGGAGAAGTGCCGGTATAGCATACCCCCCCATATACACCGTCACTTCGAGCCTTGTCTGTATAACACTGCAGCTGCTGCAGCCATCCATCCAGCTGATCTCCCACTGCCAGTCCTTCTCCCAGCCACAGATGATCTTCTTATACTTATACACCTTCACAACTCCAGTTCTCTAATTATGTTCTTTATTATTTTCTATTTCAGCACTATTTCGTTACTATTTCTTTCAGATTAGCTCTCCCTATCTCCCTATGCTCCTGCTCTGCTTCACATCCTAAACCGCCTCACCCACCTGCCGATCCTTCACTCCTATATATAACCTCCCCTCATGCCTCTTCTAGCTCCTTCACCTGCATGCGGCAGGGGTGCTACACATGCAAACACTAAGATTACTCTCACCCCCTGACACTCATCATGGTATTTCCCAGGTGTAACTTTCCTCCTGTGGATCCGTGGGAAGTACCAGTTTTAGTTGGAATGTGCATCCGTTGTATACATTTGAGAGTAGAGGAAGTCTGGTTCTCCTGGATGTACAATTGATGTACCGTGTTTCCCTGATAAGACCAACCCCCAAAATAAGCCCTACCCTAATTTTTGTAAAATCGTCCAAAAAAAGCCCTACCCTGAAAATAAGCTCTAGTGAATTCCCCAGGACTGTGGGGCATGATGGGTATAAAAGCAGGACAGTTTATATAAATCTCTGACCATGTTAATTAAAATAAGACCTACCCCAAAAATAAGCCCTATGGTGTTTTTTTTGGACCAAAAAATAATAAGACAGTGTCTTATTATCGGGGAAACACGGTAGTAAACTGAATTTGAACCCTATTACTGGTCATATTCCACAGGATCCACAGAACTATAGAAAGTTTATTATAACTTTCAAAAACCAACAACTACAAAGTCAGGGAATAATAACCAACCCACAACACACACACAGCATCAAAATAAACGCAAAATACCCAACTGTATCTGGTTTTCAATCTTTTATTATGGAATTCTATAAAATTGCTGTAGTGATTTTAAGATCACAAAAAACCCACAACATTAATTTTAATATATGACACAAAATATTATATACATTCATCAAAAACCACATTACATACAAAAGACATCATTGGACAGCAACTCATATCCAACAATAATAATAATAATATAATAATAAAATAATAATAATAAAAATAATAATAATAATAAAAATAACACAAGTGCTTCTCTTAATATTAGCTATATAAACAGAATATCTGGACAATGTGTACACATACAGGGAAATCAGATTTTTACTAAATAACGATTATTTAACAACAAGAGGAGCGAGAAAAATAAACCCTGGATACTAAATATCTATTTGAAATATAATAAAAATAGCACTTATAATAGTTTACAAATTCAGGTTCAGGGGGACGGTCAGATGATATCAGCGAACATTGCATATACAATATTATAGTCGTTTAGTCCACCAGACTGGAGAAGGGGGGGGGGGGGAGTACAAAGAACACCCCCAAGAATCTGGTATTCAAAGTGCTTAATCTGCAGCATAATGACTGAGCTATAGCCGTGTTTACTGGATTGTGACCTCCTTCCTACTTCTACGATTTGGTCCTTTCTTAACTGCAAATACTTAATGCCAATATAAAGGACTTTCTTTAAGTCGTCTTATAAAGTTTATCGGTCAGAAATAAAATCTTTTAACTTTTATAAAAACTTTTTCCTCCCTTCTCTGTTCCCCTCAGGTTCCCACTGAATATTTAATAGACTTTACATGATACATCTGAGATCACCGCGACAGATATGTTTTTATTTATAGCGTGAATAAATAGTATATAAATAATACACAGGGTGGCATACAGGCAGCACTCCAGTGACTACTATATCTCATCTAACATCTGCCCAGTGGGTATGAAGATATAATATCTAGCTTACTGTTATATTAACGAACAAACAATCAACATAGGGTTAAGGCTCCTTGGTCCCTTCATAATTGGCCGAAGCTGCGATGGGATGAGCTTTCGAGTAGCTAAAAAGAATAAAAAATGATCCCCAGGTCCCGTTCATGCAATTTATAGATATACTAAGCCAACTGCATGTCAATGGGTCAGCACGGGAATGAAGGCAAAGATGGCTCATGTGCTGGCTGGGAGATGTAGTTCAGCAGAGAGCGCAATGTGGAGATCTTTGATCTGCTCATGGCAGGGGTAAATATTAAGACGTTCACGATGACGAGAAAATTGACCATGTATGGTTAAGGCACTAGCTCCTAAAATTAGAAAAACCCCAACGCAATAGAAAATATTAGTAATTTATATGAAAAGTATATCATCACTTGATAGATACATGTAAATATTTCTTGGACCACCAACATTTACCATCAACATTTCCTTTTTTGGGGACCCAATCCATTTCCCGAATGTAGAAGATCTAAAAAATATCAGGATGCAGATAGAAGTCCACCTGGCACCTCCGGTTTGCTGAGGAACATTGGCGGAAGGGCCAGGGAGAAGGTCTATCAGTGGCATCCACCTTTAGCTTCATCTGAACTCCAACCTTGGAAATGAAGAAAGAACACATTCTTTGCCTCCAGTGATTTCAACGGGTCCACTATTTCTAGATCTCGACCAACACGGTTCCAACGTCAATGCATGACTGGCGTAGAACACTCAATGCGTTGACCCGTCGTTACAAGCTTAAGATGAAACGTTCCTGGTTGTTTGTTAGAGACTATAAGAATATAAGGCAGGTCATTAACAGTAGGACAACCCTGGTATCCCTGATGTGTGTGTAACACTGAAACAACTTTTGGAATAAAGACCATGAATGCAACATTGGGGAAGAGGTCACCCTGTAAACGGTTGGGGGCCACCCAAAAATCCCTCAATGAGATCAACCAAAGTCAAAGNAATTTCCAACAGGTGTACTCCACATCCTTTCCTGCAGCGAGATTCATATATACACGACCTGAATCCATTTTGTCACTTAATGTATATATTTTCTAATATATTGATGTTCTCCAGAGATATATTGGTGATTTGGTGGCTTGATATACTTGTTTTGTATTGTGAATATATTTTTCTTGGTTGTTAACATCTACCTTTAAATTTCTCTTTGACTGTGCTTATTTCCCATTTGCCTTCTCCTTAAAGAAAAAAAAAATACACAAGACAAAAATATATATATATTTATATATCACGGTGTAGAAGGCTACACCGTTGCACCCAGCATGGCTTCTGTCTCGGTCACAATTTCATTTTGGTTGGAATCCAGTCCAAAGAATCTGACCTTCAGTTCATTAGCTGGATGAACCACAGGCACTGGCATAATTTTTGGGAAAGTCCTGGTTGCCAGTTCGAACCTGCTCATGCTGGCCAGTTCTATGGCCAATGTCTTTAAAAACAGTTTGGCCAGCTGCTTTCCCAAACAGTTCCGTATTCCACCTCCGAAGGGCAGGTAATGGAACCTGCCGTCTTTGTCTTCGGTGCGATCTGTCCCAAAGCGATCTGGGTCGAACACGTCNACATCCTTGAAGACAGGTGCGGTGTCATGTGTGTCCCGGATGCTGTACAAGACACTCCATCCTTTGGGAATTTGGAAGCCCTGAAAACAGACGAGATAAGGAAACCATTAAGACNTGCCAAAATGCAAGATGGAGAAGAGAAATGTTCTAAAGTCCCATCTACTGTCACCAGTGGTCAACCCCAATAGGCCAAATCCAAAGAGCCTATGGAATATCACCACCAATAGTGCGACAATATATTCACAAAGTGTCCAGAATTCAATTATGCTAAGAAAGGATTNCCATGAAGTGTGAGATATTGAATACAAATACTAAGGAACACCAATAAGTTTATAGAACCGAGGTCGGACCATAGTAATCCAACAAATAATAGTCGGTTCTTCTACAAAAAAATTACCAAACTTAAAACTTCAGTAAATATAANCTGAAAACAAGTACTTACATCCAGCTCGAAGGTTTGTAGCACGGTGCGATAACCTCCGGAAATGGGACTGAACAGTCTGAGTAGCTCTTTGATAACGCAGTCCAAGTAATGGAGGCTAGCAATGGTGTCAACGCGTAGGGCCCCCTCCGAGACGCAGCCGTTGTGGAGGATCCCGTTCCCTCGCAGCTCCTCTCTCAGCTTCTCCAGGACTACCGGGTGCTTGAGGAGCTGCATTATGAGGGACGTGCTGGCACTGGCCGTTGTGGCATAAGCAGCAAATATGAGTTCCAGTGTCCCGTCCTGCGGGCAAGCCAAAGACAAAAGCGTTGAAGGTAATGCATGACTTAANACAAGCAACAAGTTCTGCATCATAAATGGACATCATTGGGTCAGATGGGGTACACTTTCCAGGTCATGGTTGGTATTTTGCTGGAGTAAATTATGGAGGGTCAATTATTTAGTCATTAGAACTAGATTGAATGTTGATGTATCCATCTTAATCATTCAGTCTTCAAGCCATCATGTGGACCAACCAATATGAATGACCCTACTATAATAATAATACTATAATAATTATGTTCCCATAGACAATTATAGAGCTTTCTGCGATCTGCATNCTCGAAATTATAAGTGCACCTTGTGCAAAAATTCCCCCATGTTGATTAGTTGAGGATGGCCCCTTGGAGGGAGTAACAATGGGCCTGGGCTCGTCACTTTTTTGTTATTTTGTTATTTTTGTCATGGGTATGGAAAGGGTTAAAGTCACACCGCAATTGGCAGCCAGCTTTATGTGAGCACGTGGCTAGGACAGACATCTGCTGGCCGAGGCCCCGATCACTGCATTGTAAAAGCATCCGTCTTCCTGGTCTTTCTGCAGTAGCTGGAATTCAGCCGTCTGGGTACTTGGCATGGGAAGGAAGGTGGACAAGTGCCAAGTGGCCTGGGCACGAATCCTCAATATGTCAATGATTTCTCTGCCATTCCCACCATGTGACGTAGCTACATCTGTATCCAGTGCTGTGGCCTAGCTAATCTCCTGCTCGTTCCCCGGGAGCCAAGAGGCACGCGGCCAAGAAGATAGAGGATTACCCGAATTCTACAAATGTTCCCCGCCCAGTAATCTCTATGCTTAAAATAACATTCTCTACAGAGGAGCAGGTAGACACCAATATTTTATTTAGCACAGACGTCTGTAAGCTACGAAAGGAACTGAGTAACAAACTATTCTTATTCTATATTATCGTTGTGGTTCATCTATCCTTTTATACTGTATTTTATTAAAGAGATATAACCAGGTACAGGAGGAGGGAGAGGGGG
>JABWIB010012073.1:7253-19306 GCA_016617825.1 Platyplectrum ornatum | reverse complement strand
CACTTCTACATGTCCATACCACCACATCTAAAATTCATTTTCAACCACTGATATATATTGTATGCAATGTGACTTCCCTCTAGGATATGCGTACATAACTGACTGGAGACTGAAAGCAATTGTGCGAGTCAGGAAATATGATGGTGGAGAAATGACCGTAATTCGTAGAGGAATTAATAACATTGCACATGTGAAATCATTTGATGCCGGTATACAGATAGGTAAGTCACTACCCTGCAATGAGTTGATGGATTTAGTTTTTTGTTATACACTTATGGTGCTTTTGTTACTCCCAGGCTCCAATCAATGCAACAGGGAAACAATTCCAAATGGAGACTGCAGCCACTTTTGCTTCCCAGCCCCTAATTACCAGAGGGTTTGCGGCTGTCCCTATGGGATGAAGCTGCGACCCGATCAAGTCACATGTGTGGAAGATCCATCCAGTGAACCTCCAACGATGCAGTGTGGATTCTACTCATTTGCCTGTGCCAATGGCAAGTGCGTTCCGAGTTATTACCGCTGCGATGGCATGGATGATTGTCATGACAACAGCGATGAGCAGGGATGCGGAGTGCAAAGTAAGAGATAATTATGTAATCACTTGTTATTTGGAATCTTTTGAGTTAAATGAATATGGGGGGGGGCAGGTGAGAGTTTAATGGCTAGCACCACTTACCTTGCAACTATCGCAATATAGAAAGGTNATAATATATGACTGGATACAGAGTTTTACTATATGTTACTGATAAGGAAGGGAACTGAGCATAGGAGGAGAGGGTTAAGTTTGGGCTGTTTGGAGAGAACCGAGCATAGAAGGGGAGGGTTAGGTTCACACTGCATGAGGAGTCTTCATGCGGGAAGTATCTACTCTATATGGTCTATTTCAAACATTTAAATATAAATATATATATATAATCAATATAATATATGTGAGACATTTATATATAAATGTCTCACAATGATATATCACATGTATAACATGTGTTTTTTTTGTTATAGACAACACGTGTTCCTCCAGAGCCTTCACGTGCCGCAGTGGTCAGTGCATTCCACAGAACTGGCGCTGTGATAAGCACAACGACTGTCTAGATGGAAGTGATGAGCAGAATTGTCCAACACAGGGTCCCCGGTCCTGTCCTGCCACCTCTTACACCTGTAACAATAACAACTGCATTCCTCGCATATGGATCTGCGACACAGATAACGACTGTGGAGATGGTTCTGATGAACTGAACTGCAGTAAGTATTCCAGAATTCTTAAATGTCTATTCATTAAGATTAACAATGAATGAGGATCACTGTTCATAAATACATCGCAAGCAGGTCTGATATGTTTGTAACNATGCTTGTAGATTTCACAGGTACCTGTGAGCCGGGCCAGTTCCAGTGTCCAGATCATCGCTGCATTGACCCATCTTATGTGTGTGATGGAGACCAGGATTGCATTGATGGCTCTGATGAGAGAAACTGCAGTAAGTCTCCTCAGTGTCCAGATGAAAGTCCTGTACTTGACAGATGCCATCTTACTGACCGCTGATCTNTCTATTTTACTTAGTTTACAACTGTACATCTTCACAATTTGCTTGTGCGAGTGGTAAGCAGTGTATAAGCAGCTTCTACCAGTGCGACGGGGTGTTTGACTGCAATGACCACTCTGATGAGTCGAATTGTCGTAAGTAAATCACCCATCATCATTTTCAACAGTTGTCTCCAATACCTTGTCAAAGTTTTGAACCCTTCTTTTACTACGGCAACTTTTGACTCTTTTATTCGCTGCTGCACCCTTTCCCAATTCATCTGCATCATTTTCCACTTCTACTGCACCTTCCCCCTTTGCTACTGCACTACATCCCACTGCTACTGCACTACATGCCACTGCTACTGCACTTTCTTTCTCTGCTACTGTACCATCTTCTAATGAATCATTTCCCACTAATACCACACCTTCTCCATGCGCCACGGCACTTTTTCCCATTTCTTCCGCATCATTTCCCTACTACTACTGCACTTTCTCCCTGTGCTATTGCACTTCCTGATTTTCTACATTTGTTCTACTACTGTGCCACATATATGGGAAAAACTAAGCCTGGCATTTGCTCAAATGAGATTATGGTCTTATANTTTCCAGAAGCATAAACCAGTCAGGGATGGGAGGGAGAGATACTTCTACTGGTTTACAAGTATGAATGCTTCTGCCACCCTTTCAGCTTCATAGTTGGTTCAGTTCCCCATTGGATTCTGGTGTCATTTCCTTGCATCCTGTGTAACATGTCTAAACCAGCTCTCATCTGTATAGATTGTCTCTTTGTATTCAATAATGTTTATTTCTAACTTGCAGCAACCAGACCTGCAGGGATGTGCCATCAGCATGAATTCCAGTGTCAGTCCGATGGGAACTGCATCCCCTCAAACTGGGAGTGTGACGGTCACCCAGATTGTGTGGATGGCTCAGACGAGCATAACACTTGTCCGGTTAGAACATGTTCTCCTTCCTACTTCCAGTGTGACAATGGAAACTGTGTTTACCGGGCCTGGATCTGCGATGGAGATAATGACTGCAGAGACATGAGTGATGAGAAAGACTGCCCGACGCCACCTTTCAGCTGCCCTAGCTGGCAGTGGCAGTGCCCGGGCCTCACTGTCTGTGTGAATGTCAGTAAAGTATGTGACAACACAGCAGACTGTCCCAACGGGGCAGACGAGTCTCCGCTTTGCAGTAAGTTTCGAACTTAACTTCATATGTTTGTTGCGATATGTAACACAACGGTCTTTAATATACAACGAGAATCCTCAGTGATTAAGATAATGGATTGGATCCAGACTTACGCAAAATACTTGTTTTCCACTGTGCACATGCATTGGACATACTTTCAGTACGGCTATTGATCCATACTTCCTTGCTTAAGATTTATGGTGGGATACGTACTTGGGATGGGGGGGGGGGATTTGCATTTCACAGTTTACATCAGTATATTTCCTATATCTGATTTCAGCGGGAAAGTCCAGATTTTGAGGGACTGTTCCCGTCATCCTACCCTCCCTGTACTTTGTTCCGATAAGGAGCCAGGTAGGGCGCGGGTGGAGCCTATTTGTCCCATTGTCTATGCGTATTGTCCCATTGTCTGTGGATAGGTATGATATCCTATCCTAAGTGATGGTGTAGAAAAGAAAAGGCAGGCATTGTACGCCTACCAATATGGGGGAAGTGGCTTCACCAGATCACTGGATCCGCCATCAAGTCTGGATGCATTCCAATTTCCTATCTATTAGGCTCTTTTTTTCTTTTTTAACAAGCAAAATAATATTTTATTCTGCATGTAGTATATGATATCAGACATAATCATGCTTTGATNATTACTGCTTAAGATGATCTCATATCTAGCCGTATTAAATGGCTTTAATCACNGAAAATATCTTGCGCCAGCTTCTAAATATTGTAATTATCTATACTTATGATGATACATTAATCAATTGTGCATGATTCACCCCTGATTTTTAACTGTTTTCTCACTTTTTTCTTTCTTTTTCTTAAATCGATGCAAATTTAAGATGAACCACAGCCAGGTACTGTGAATTTCTACAAATTATTTCCTTCTGATCGATATTTATATGTATTTATTTACAAACGGTTTAATTGATGTTACTAAGATAACTANGATTTTTTCTAGTTGATTGTAATGTATTATAATTGTTGTGACGTGTATTGCATGGGTGCTTGGTAATTAGCCCCTGTATGTTATANAGTGTATCATTTTCACTGACTTGAAGGCTGGCGTCTTTTCTCCTGGGGGGCAAGCTTCTCATAGGGAGATATCNTAACGAACCCCTCTTGTGGTCTCCCGATAAGCTTCTATGCAGTGTAATGACTGTCAGCACTCTAACCATCCACCAATCAGGCAGCCATTCACTGACTGGTTGGCAGTTGCTAGGTAGGTGAGAATGGCTATCAGCTGGCAAAAAGCTTCCGGGGGAACGGCCCTCTGGTCCAGCCCTCCCCTGACAGCTTGCAATGGGCGTCTTCCTATATGTTTAGTTGGTTATATTGCACCTAAATGTATTTAGTAGAAAAACTTCATTAAGATACTGCTTTGAACATGTAGCTCTTTTCTTGTAAATAGACCAAGAGAGTTGTACCGACAGCAATGGTGGCTGCACACATGGATGCATTCAAGGGCCTTTNGGGGCTCAGTGCACATGCCCACTTGGCTACCAGCTTTTGAATGACTCAAAAACATGTGATGATATCAACGAGTGCCTCACCCCAGGATTTTGCAGTCAAACCTGCAGCAATGTTAGGGGATCGTTCAGATGCGACTGTGATGATGGATATATCTTAGAACCAAATGGGAGAACATGTAAAGCTTCAGGTAGGNTTTCTTCCAAGTGACTGAACCCAAAACCCTTTTGTATGCAAAGTATTTCTAGACTTGATTTATCAGATAGCAGCAAGTAATACGTTGGTTATTTCATTTTATTGCGTTTTATTTATTTCGCAGAGTTTGGGAACTTGCTGCTTTTGGTGGCGAGTCGTAACCAGATTGTCGCTGACAATATCACCACGCAAGCTCACAATATTTACTCGGTGATCAGAGACGGGCGCAACATAGTAGCCATCGATTTTGATTCGGTCACCAATCGAATTTATTGGTCTGACACAACACAAGACAGAATATGGAGCGCTTATGTGAACGGGACAGACAGGAAAGTTGTAAGTTAAAGTTTGTTCATTGTCTTGTTTATTTTTCTCTTTCTGTGTATTATGATTAGTTTTGGTCTATGTTACAAGAGTTCAGAGAGACCCGGTATAAGGCTTAGGGTTGATAAATAATAGTTTGATTATCCAGAATGAGGTTTTAATAGTGCAGGGAATCCTGATGTCACTGATCACTTGGCTATATGCTATAAGGAAATAATCTGAATATGCATTACAACAGGCATCCAATCTATGGCTCTCTATATGTGAAACTAAAGATCCCACCATCCTTCAACTGCAGAAACATAGTTAAAACCAGAAAATGCATGCTGGGACTTATAGTGCTGCAGCACCCGGGGAGCCTTACCNATATTAGAAGACCATTAAAGGAATGGCACCATTATTTGTTTTAAAATATGGATAACCGCAACACACTGTGACAAGATTTATTAAAAGGATGTTCTGGTTCTCTAGGCAATGGAATAATACTTGTCTTAAGCTGCTAGTCTCTGCTTTAGAGGTTTAAATGACAGTGGATAGCACTTAACACAGTAGATACACATATAGGCTGGAGTTGGTTCATGTNAATTGTAGGAAATAGCATGTGCACTTCAATGTATATACATGGTAAAATTNAAAACCATCTAATTACTTATAACTATATCTAAAAGAGGTATAAAAATGTACAGATTGCAATATTCAGTGGTCATGTTTTCCACAGGTATTTGACAGCGGGGTCACTGTAACAGAGAGCCTGGCTGTGGACTGGGTGGGACGAAACCTTTACTGGACGGATTATGTTCTGGAAACCATTGAGGTGTCTAGACTTGATGGAACACACAGGACGGTTCTTCTCAGTGAGAACGTGACCAATCCTCGAGGGCTTGTTTTAGACCCCCGAACAGAGTAAGTGAATGGATGTAAATGATTGGTGGTGATGTGGATGTCAAGAAGGGTCTGGCCGAGTTGGGGGAATGAGGCTGATCCTATAATGCACTGATTGGGTTTTATAAGAGGTTGCCAGGTTGAGTTATGTTTCAGTTTAATATTTCTGTGACCTTTCGGAAACTGACTCGACCAAATCAAATGATGCTTTGTAATAAAGTGATAAGGTATTAGCTTTCGTTGTGTTGTTGCAGTGCTCGTGTGATGTTTTGGACCGACTGGGGCAGGAATCCCAGAATTGAGAGAGCAAGCATGGACGGAACCTTAAGAACAGTTATCATTTCAGAGAAAATCTACTGGCCCAATGGGCTAACAATTGACTATCCCACNAAGCGTCTCTATTTTGCTGATGCTTATCTTGATTACATCGATTTCTGTGACTACGATGGAAAGAACAGAAGGCAAGCCTTGGCNAGTGATTTGGTGAGTGAAACTCTTCTGATTTCTTAAGCAATTTCTAACAAATTTAGTGTATAAGTTGGAATCGTAGTACTAGATCAAGGGAACCACAAACTCTGCATTTGGGAACTGCATTATGTAGACGTACAGACGTAGGGGACAAGACCAATCCCCATGCGTAGAGGAATCCACATAGAGACCNCTACCATAAGGTTACTGCACCATCCTCATTTAAAAGTGCAGATATCTAGATAGCCCTTACTGTGCCATTACCGTGCCTCCCACTGCCCACCCATACCCACTTACTTCATTTCTGCTGATGCATTAGGCCATTAAATCCCTGAATCTTACAGTTCGCAAAGCCGAATCTGAACCTGGTTCTTCATCATTTAAACTTATTTTAAGAATATTTTAATAGAATATTGTCAGAAGAAGAAAGCATACCATCTTTAGTCATTTGGGTATATATCTCCTGTTGGCTTGATGACATTAAACCTGCCCATTCATAGCAAATGTATGCCATCCAGGGGGCAGCCATTCCCATGCTTCCAATTCTTGGTTTCTCCCAGGAGGTCGGCAGCCCTGTATTGAATAGAAGATTCTCTATATGTGTAACTATGTTCTTCCAAACAGGTGCTACAGCATCCACACGCAATCGCCATATTTGAAGATTATGTTTATTGGAGTGATCGATACACCAACCGGGTGATTCGTGCCAACAAGTGGCATGGTGGCAACCAGACAGTCATGATTTATAACATCCAACAACCCATGGGCATCTCAGCCGTTCACCCTGTTAAACAGCCTACAGGTAAAAAGTTATTAAAGCACGCCATATAAAACACAGGTGACGGTCATGTCACCCGTGAACACAATTTGAACCTATTATTGTTTGATATACAGTTTTTATCCTTTCACTCTCTAGGTCTCAATCCATGTGCGTCAAACCCGTGCAGTCATCTTTGTTTGTTGTCATCAAGTTCCTCAAAGTTCTATACCTGCTCCTGTCCATCTGGATGGATATTAACTGCTGATTCAGTAAACTGCCAGAGAGGTGAGAAATTTAATTATATGTGTGCGCTGACTCCTCAGTATTGTTATTGTGGCGTATGGTGGGGGAAACAATCCAAGTGCAATTTCTGTGAAACCTACACATACATGAATAGACATACACATACGCAATGACAGATACAAATGTGGCACTTTACGATTTGCCTAAAATACCNCCATGGGGCTGGATTTACCCCAAAAGCATGCTAATATGCTTTNATGTCATGCTGTCAGTTGCTTTGAAATGATGCAGTCCCAACAGTAACAGCTAGGTGGTGTATCAGTGCTGAAGATAACCACTGTCACGGGCACCTGTGTGCCATTAGTGCAGCCGCTTGACACATTTCCCCCGAAACCACATGTGGTAGAGTGATCTAAGCATACTGCGACATAATACACAAGCCAGTGAGATTGTTTATATCAGGGGTCCTCAAACTTTTTAAACAGGGGGCCAGTTCACTGTCCTTCAGACCGTTGGAGGGCCGAACTATAGTAAAAACTAATTCCTATGCACACTACATATATCTGATTTTGAAGTGACAAAACAAAACGGGAACAAATACAATATTTAAAATAAAGTAAAGAGAGAGACAGACAGACAGACAGGCCAAAAGAGAGAGACAGACAGACATGCCGAGAGAGAGAGACAGACAGACAGGCCAAGAGAGAGAGAGAGAGAGAGAGAGACAGACAGACAGACAGACAGGCCAAGAGAGAGAGGGACAGACAGACAGGCCCAGAGGCAGAGACCTCTGATCCTCTGGTGGCCCAGTCTGACGCTGGACAGACAGCGGTGGCATAAACACCCAGCGGGCCATATAAATGTCCTCAGTGGGCCGCATGTGGCCCGCGGGTCGTAGTTTGAGGACCCCTGGTTTATATCATTTTTTTTTATTTTCAGTGCGAAATAATGCATGTGTTATCCAATATCTATGGGATTGTCAAAACAAACTTGAGCATTTTGAATGTAAAAAAAAAACCGTAAGCTTTGTTACCATAGTGATTGTATCACTTGTTAATTTAATTGTGAAAGATTTTAATTATTGCTAATGATTGAGAAAGAGGCCGTCGCTCACTCTTCTGAGACTTATTATGATCCTAATCCTTGATGACTGTGTTCTTTTCGGCTGCCAGCACAAACTTTCAGCACAAAGATTAGATTTTCCTATGCTCTTTGTGAGCCATTGTCTTCGTTTCAACATAGCAATATAGTTCACCTGAAAATCTAAAATGACGGGGCCAGGATTAAAACAGACAACATATGCCAGTTAACAGCCGTTTAATGGTTTCAGGTAGTTCAAAGACCGGCTAGGCGTATTTAAGAAAGGAATATTTTTCACCAATTACTTTAGGGGTTTTGTTCTTCCAAAATGTGGTGGTAGCATGTTATTAAATAGATGTAGTGGACAGCGTATAAGGCATATCAACAAAATTACACACACATTAGATCTATTTCTCCTTTATTTATTTTGTCCATAATTCATCTAGAGCAAGGTTCACAGCGGATTACTGGCTATTTGTTCTCTGAGTGACTGGGCATGGGTGAGCTAGAGGAAATATGTCATTTAATATATGTTGGGCTATGTGGCATATATATATATATACATACATACATAAAATGTATCTGAAAATTTGCAAAAACTAGAATATATCATCTAGAGAAATAAATAAGAATAAAATAATATTACAAAATAATAATGAATAAGTAATATACTAAGTGTTACCAGATTCCATAGTCATCGCTACCCGTATGGGAGCGATCCGACCCTATGATNATAATGATCATCAAACCCTGAGGATTTATGGGACATGGCCTGCAACCCCGTTCACATTGCACCGCGTTGACCTAGAAATTCACAGGTCAACACTTTAGTAATGNAGTGTTGGATCCGGCTTTATAGGGNAACCCNGGTCTATGACCNGGNTAGAAAGACCCGGGTTTCTGTTCAGACTGCANGTGTGTNTGTGTAGTAGCCACATATATTTCTCTATAGCTTACCATATGACTATAATAACAAAACCGCTTTTAATCAAATAGTAAGCTTCAATAGTAAAACATGTATGTATGAACATAAATGATAATAATTCATGTAGGAGAAACACCACGTNGGACAGCCATGTCCCTTACAATGTTGTGACATACGGTATATAGCAGTNATTTCATTATTGATTGGGTCTGCTTTCCTTTCTGACATAACAAGTCTTGTACATCTTTCTCTCAGATGAAAAGCCTTTTCTTATTGTAATAAGAGATAACATCATTTATGGGATGTCCCTTGATCCAATGGTAAAAACAAATGATGCCATGGTACCAATAGCAGGCATCCGGAATGGGTATGATGTGGAGTTCGATGATTCTGAACAAATGATCTACTGGATTGAATATCCTGTAAGTACCTTTTATGATGTAAGATTTCAAAGGGGTCAACGATACTGGATTAGATTTATTCCTACATCTCTGCAAGTATGTGGCTGATCATACATTTCCAGGCCACAGTATGCCTGTCTGTGTAAAGGAGTGTATGCCCATGTGTTGGCTATACACATTATTTTTATATGGCCATTAGGTGAATGACATTATTCATGGATCACACATCACTGTTCTGAGTAAATAGACTTTTTCCTCAATTTCAGGGTGAAATTCACAGGGTAAAGTCTGACGGCACCAACAGGACAGACTTCGCTTCNGCTACTATCATGGGCACACCAGTTGGTTTGGCATTAGACTGGATTACAGGAAACCTGTATTATACAAATCCAGCGACTCAATCCATTGAGGTTATTTTCATGTTTCCGCTATAAATGAATGTTACTCAAAGTGTGTTAAAAGCAATGTGTTATTTATTCTGAACAATATTAAATATATATTATATATTATACATATAAGGTCTATGCAGCAACAGTCAAGTGTGTTGTCCTTGGGAGGAAAAAAGTNAACTTTTGAGCAAAGGATTCTGGGTGTCAGATGCTTTCATGTATCACTACGTAGTATGTAGTGTGGACAATTTGGTTTTCAGAACAGAATTTTAATTTAACAAAGATAATTCTCAACTTGTGATCTTATGTCCTAAACTAGTAAACTACAGTATCATATCCTGGGAATACCCTTACAGGTGATTCTTCAGGGCATGTTGTATACTTTTTATGTCTGTCATTTAAGGTTTTGAAGCTGCGCGGAGAAGTAAAATACAGAAAAACTGTTATTACAAATGATGGTACCCCAACTGGTGCAGGAAGACCTCTTGGGATAGCCGTGGACCCAGCCAGAGGGTAGGATTTTTATTAGAGTAACACTTTAATACACACACTCTGCAGGTTTGGAAGTATAACAAATAACTGGGGCCCCTGTATGCCATCCCCTATATATATGCCCCGTAGAAGCCACAGGCCCTGAACCCACGTAGTTATGCCACTGTCATCCTTAACTATTGAAGTATGGTGCTGAGATATTTAACTAATTGATGTGTCATTTTATAGAAAGATGTACTGGACGGATCAAGGAACTGAAAGTGGAATCGCAGCAAAGATTGCCAGTGCCCATATGGATGGGTCGAATCCAACTGTCTTATGCACTGAGAATCTAGACCATGTTGAGTTCATTACGATTGACATTCCGGAACAAAAATTGTACTGGGCAGTTACTGGCAGCGGAGTGGTAATAATCATATCTGATAAATATCTGTATATATATATATATATATATACCCAAGAGATATAGATCAAATCAAATATCTGAAAACTGTTAATTACCTTGTTTAGATTCAAAGAGCAAATGTAGATGGTACAAACCGAATTACTGTGGTGCAGCACCTCTCACACCCCTGGGGTATTGCTGTCCATGGGGACTACCTGTACTATACAGATCGTGACTATGAAGCCATCGAGCGAGTGGACAAAGCCACAGGCTCAAACCGAGTGGTGATGAGAGACAACATCTCAGGACTTAAGTGTCTACGTGTCCATTACAGAGACCGTGAGTATCTTTGTCTCAACCACTGCGATGTAAGAAGCCTGCTTTTATATACCCTCCCTTAATAACTGAGAGCGGGCTTAATATATGCCATGATTTGTACTATGCAATGCAAAGGGATAATATTTGTTTGTTATTTCCCGTTTAGAATCATCTGGTAATTCCAATGGCTGCAGCAATAACCCTAATTTTTGCCAGCAGCTGTGTCTGCCCAAACCCAATGGGATGTTCACTTGCGCCTGTACCACTGGGTTCAGTCTGAACTCAGACAACGCAACCTGCACACCNTACAGCTCCTTCATAGTGGTGTCTATGTTATCAGCCATCAAAGGCTTCAGTCTAGAGACTGCAGATCACTCAGAGGCTATGGTACCAATGGCCGGTCGAGGTAAGGGCTATTATTTTTCAGACTTGAATAGATTTTACAAATAAAAAACAAGACATTGCTGTAATAAAACAAATTAATTTCTGTTACCAAACAAAATTCACACTGGTACTCACCATACCATACACCTGAGAAGTCATTTGTGTGGGAGATAGGGGGGACAGAATGCTGTCATTATATGTAAGACACACTCATGGACGAGGATGGCTTTTGTCTTCGGTTTCCGCAGGTCGCAATGCNCTCCATGTGGATGTCCACGTTCCGTCCGGCTTCATTTACTGGTGTGATTTCAGCAGCACTGTGCCTGCATTCAATGGGATCCGCCGTGTCAAGCCCAATGGCTCCTATTCAAGAAATATTATTTCAGGCGGTATCGGGAGAAATGGAATCCGAGGCATCGCTGTTGACTGGGTNGCAGGTAGGTTAAGTCCAATGTTCCATTTATTTGTACGAATTTATGGAAATGACTGTAGGATAATAAAAGAATTAAACTCTACTGACATTTATAGCTTTTTGGTAACAAATTAACGTAACTGTCTACCCCTATGGTCACTGGTAATTTCACCTTCTTTATTGCTTTTATTTTATATTACATTTATGTTGTTTTGTTG
>JABWIB010012061.1:3472-13947 GCA_016617825.1 Platyplectrum ornatum | reverse complement strand
TTAGTCTTCTAATAATCAGGAGCATCATGAAATGTAACTAATATTTGTGTTTCTGCTTATGTATGATTCTACGTAAATAAAGCAAATTCCCTTGTCTCCTGCGAATATACAGTTGTTTGAGAGCTGGCTATTCAATTCAAGGAGCTCAGTACATTCTATATTCTGGCATNCCAAAGAGATATTTTTCAGTAAAATGTCCCCAACATTATTTGGCTATGTATTGAAAACCTGCTAATACTAAACAGTCCCTTAACCACCTCTCTACCACAATATATGCTGTATTNCAACCATGNCAGGTGCACANTGCTGTTTTGCAGTAGTAGTAGTAGTGAATGAAGAGCAATTCCCATCTTCTTTCCACCTATCTGCTATTCCACAAGTACTTACTAACTTGAAGGACTCCATTGGTCTTCAAAATCTTCTTCACCCTATTAACACAATATTTCATCATCCCCTAAACCTGTTCTATCCACTCTACTGCTCCCTATATCCCCCCCTCCTGAAACCACTGCTCCTGACCATTTTCTCTGTTTATGGAATGGTTGAGTATTTTTTTAAATATAAAAACAGCCTTTATTACTTATTATTATTATTTGCTCACAGTTATGGCCGTGATAAAAAAAATAGTGGAGCTTGTGACCAGGATCCCTTGACCTTCCAGAATTTTTTATTATTCCCAAATTTGAAATTTGTATATGGTTGTTAAATTTGTAGCTCATTTATTGTGTCCAGAGCTCTAAAATAATTTCTATGCTTGTGTCACGGCAGGTCTGCTGACTGCTGATCTCGCCTTAATCTTCATGCCTATCCCTTCATTTAATGAATGTCCCAATTTACAGATTGCGCTGATTGGTGCTAGGAGATCAAGTTGGAACCAGGACCAAGTGAGAAGGGGTGGCCCAGTGACTGGGCTGCAAGAACAACATCTGTCCTAGCGGGACGGCACTGTAACCAGCAGAAGTCGCTGCTGGTGAAAGGTCTATCTGACAAGGCACACAACCAGTGTCAGATTGGTGTACCTTGGGCCCACCAGAGAAAATCATTCTTGGGGCCCGCCTACAGGTATAAAAAAAATAATGCTAGGTCTTGGGGCCCACCGGAGGATTCTCCTGTTCTCTGGTGGGCCACAGTCCAACACTGCACACAACCCGATGGCGGCTGAAGTAAGTTCATGTGGAGTGCATAGTCCAAGCTGTGGAATACTGTACCTCAAAAAACTACAGCGGGACCACATATTTGACTTGGGAAATCTCCCTTAGGGTGCTGATCCCAGAGGCAATGAAGCAGTTCCGATTCCACACACAGTTGGGTTGGCTAAGAGACTGTACACTGTCCTCTCTGGCTTCCCCAGCAGGAACTGCTCAGTTTTGCCACTGATTGATACCCATACCCAGGGAGGTATTGAAGGTAGCCCTGACCCTTGTGGGTGTAGCATTGGCTTGAGTCTGGTCTGACTGCAGCATACCCAGCCACCTACAGTGGGACCCCAGATTCCGAAGAATCCTTACTAAAGCTCTGATCCCAGAGGCAATGAAACAGTTCTGATTCCATGTACACGAGTAAGAGACTACATCGTTCTACCTGCCTTCCCCTCCAGTGATTGCTATGTTCTATCCCTTATTGTTTCCCACACCCAGGTATGGACCAAATNTGTTCTGTATGAAATGTAATGTAAGCTTCCTTTATTACATGTGCTGTTATATGATCCTGGCCAAGATGCTTATCAGTTGCCTCTCAATGTTTATGAACTGAGTAAACTGTGGTTGACGGACCACAGTTTACAGGAAAGGACAGAGGCTCCCAGGAATTGGGCACTTGTGCTTCAGCTTCTGTGCTTGTCATCCTGGGGGTAGTGGAAAATGGGGGTACTGAGTGAGTAGAGTGGAGAACACAGCAAGACAAAATAGCTGTAGGTGTGTCACAGATTATGGGGCAGAACCATAGAGAGAACCAGAGGGAAGACATATGTAAATTGGATAGAACCTTATGAACAGAGCTGGTGATAGAGCCTTTTACAAGTTAATCAATTTTCTTTAGGTTGTACTTATGAAGCAGTCGATCTGGTATCCCTGNTGTCAAACATGCTACTTCATAATAATATATATGATCTTAATGTGTTGGCTGCAATATCATGTTTGGCAGGGAGGCTGAATTCTTTTTTAAGCAGAGCACTCAAGAGGAGCACCAGGACTTCAGAGANTGCACCCAGAGATACCCCACAGCCACAATGTAAGGGCACCTGGTTAATAACGTTCTGCAGTGGCAAATAAACATGTGTTTGCATCCATAACTTAACCATAAACATAGACAAGTCCCATTATGTTTTTCCAGGTGTCATGTGTGTGCTGTTAGATCATACTAAAAGTATTAAAACTCTTGGAGTAGCTAAGGTTGCATATGCTTTATCTTAGGTCACATCAGCATGTATGCTACAGAGCATGGGGCAGAGAAAAACACAGAACACAGTAATGAGGCTGGAGAGATCAGGGTCATGGGAGTGGGCTGGGCAGGAACCACAGTCTATTTCCCCTGCTATGCAGATAATGTATAACTTCCTATATGTTCAGGAAAGGACAGAGGCTCCCAGGAATTGGGCACTTGTGCTTCAGCTTCTGTGCTTGTCATCCTGATGGCGCTGGGCCATGTGCATTGTAACAACAGCATTTCAGACCCATCTATGGTGAGTCCTGAGGCCTTCGATGGAACGCTGAAAAGAAAATATATGTGTATTATATATATATATATATATATATATATATAGAGGGCTGTGTGAGCGGCACTCGGAAATGAGACTACTTAGTCAATTACGTCCAGTCCGACGTTTCAGGTTTATTGTAAACCTTTCCTCAGGGACAAAATAATTACAAACAGTGCAAACAATCTCATTTAAATAACTTACCCCTGTGTACCCGTCTATCCCACCGTGGTGCGCCCGGCGTCTCATACTGGGTTCCGGTTCCCTTCTCGCCGCTCTCCCTGGTGCACCGGAAGAGCAACGCATCGGGGACGCGTCTCCACAGCAACGCCCTCCCGGAAATATACATACAAGTGAACAATTTGTTAAGGAATTAACCCCTGGCTACCTGGAAACTGCTCGGATGTCTATGACTTCTTTCAACTTGAAATGTATGTGACCAGCCTACTATAGTGGACCCAACCTACTCCATATAAATAAATAGCAATGATGGCGGGACGTGTTTCCCCTTATGTGGCCTGCTAGAGAAATAGTTGGCTATGGAAATACGGCCCACAATGGAGTCTATATCCCTCTAGGGGTATTTAAGTGAAGTGGCAGTTATACAAAAACTCTACATGTAGGGTATCACTCTACTGAAAGGCTAAGCTATTCTATGTAATAGGAAACATTAAATAGTAGAGGACCTTGCATAATAGAACCAGTGTTGTCATATAAATGGAACTAAAAACATTAGAGAAAACATGATAGACTTAATGTTTCATTTAGTCCTTTTGGTGCCACTGTGTTGAGTCGATGAATCCAGGTGGCTTCCAATTTGAGCAATTCTGCTTCTCGATTGCCTCCTCTCACTCGCTGCGGTGCTTGATCTATGGCAATGTATCGGAGTGTGGCCAGAGTGTGTTTTTGCTCGTAAAAATGCCTTGCCACCGGTTGGTCGCTCTCCTTGCCTCCCACGGCCGCCCTTATCGAGGATCTATGGAGGGCCATACGTTCCTTAAATTGCCGTATCGTCTTGCCCACATAATAAAGTCNGCTCTCCTTGCCTCCCACGGCCGCCCTTATCGAGGATCTATGGAGGGCCATACGTTCCTTAAATTGCCGTATCGTCTTGCCCACATAATAAAGTCCGCATGGACATATTATGACGTATATTACATCGGTAGATGTACATGTCAGACGTTGTCGTATTTTATACTTCTTATTAGTGTGCGGATGTGGGAACTGGGTGCACGGTGTCATGTACCTGCAAGTTACACAGTTGATGCACCGAAAACAGCCAGGTTTGAGGTTCATCGTAGGTGTCAAGGTTATATCCGTCTTAACCAGCCTATCCCGGAGGTTCCTGCCTCTCCTATAGGCTGGAAGAAGTCTGGTGTCTTTGAGGGATTTGAGATCTGGATCCGTGGTAATTATTGGCCATAATTTTTTGGCTTCTTTACGAGTATGTTGGCTCGTTACGTCATATGTGGTGATCCACGGGAGTACATCTAACTTTTGTTTTTTGTCACTCGGCCGTAGTGTTTTCTGTCTAGGGATGCTTCTGATTTTTCTTTTCATGTTATATAGATGCTGATGTTTATACCCTTGTAATTTGAATTTATGGATCATATGTTCCATGGCGGGTTCCCAGTCCTTTTCTTCGCTAGTTATCCGGTGCACTCGGAGCATTTGTGAATAAGGTAATCCCTGTATCAGGGAAGGTGGATGATGTGATGACGCCATCAGTATGTTGTTCTTATCTGTTGGCTTGTGGTAGATGCTCGTGAAAATTCTACGTTCTTCAAGAGTGAGGAGTACATCTAGATAATGGATTTGTTTTTCACTAAACTCGTATGTGAATTTAATTGGAGAATTTTGAGAATTGAGATTCTGTATGAAAACTTCAAAATCGCTAATTGGTCCCTTCCAAAGGAAAAACAGATCGTCGATGTATCGGACGAAAAAATTGCATTTTTGTTGGAACTCTGTACTGTATTGTTCCTCGTACGCCATCATGTACAGGTTCGCGAATGACGGGGCCACGTTTGACCCCATCGCGCAACCTGTACATTGCAAATAGAACGATCCATTATGGTAAAAATAATTATGCTTGAGTGTAAGTTCAAGTAATTGTAAGAATAAATTAACATCTGGACCTTCAAACTTATCGGACTCATTAATGTATTTATGGACTGCCTGTAGTCCCTCCTCATGCGGAATGCATGTATAGAGGCTTTTGACGTCTGCTGTTATCATGGTGATGTATTCTGGTAACGTGCCTACTTCCTGTGATTTGTTTAATAGCATCGTCGTGTCTTGCAAATAAGAGCTACTTTGTTTCACAATTGGTTGTAAATAAAAGTCAAGAAATATCGCTAGTTTTTGGTATAATGATCCTCGAGCCGAAATTATCGGGCGTCCGGGTGGTGAGTGTAAATCTTTATGAATTTTTGGGACTGTATAAAGAATTGGTGCAACCGGCCATTGCGTGATCAAATATTGAACCACTTCTTTGGTGATTACTTCATTATTGGCTGCCATGTCAATGAGCATATCTAATTCCCTTTTGTATGTTGTGGTGGGGTCTCCTCGAAGTTTGATGTAGACCTTGTCATCTGCTAGCTGGTTATCGATCTCTGCCACGTACTTAGATCTGTCCTGGACCACTAGGGCTCCCCCCTTGTCCGCTGGTCTTATAACGATCGTATTGTCATTCTCTAATTTTCTTAGCGCTTCATGTTCTTCTACGACAACGTCTGACATGTACATCTACCTATGTAATATACGTCATAATATGTCCATGCAGACTTTATTATGTGGGCAAGACGATACGGCAATTTAAGGAACGTATGGCCCTCCATAGATCCTCGATAAGGGCGGCCGTGGGAGGCAAGGAGAGCNTGTCCCTGAGGAAAGGTTTACAATAAACCTGAAACGTCGGACTGGACGTAATTGACTAAGTAGTCTCATTTCCGAGTGCCGCTCACACAGCCCTCTATACACACGGGACCGCCACGACAGCCCTGGACGAGCAGGCACTGGGAGTTTTCATCTAACAGTGAGTCAGATATAGACTCTTATACAATTTGCACATAATGGGAGTGCCATCACAATAGCTCTACTATATATATATATATATATATACACCCCAAACTGGTATGGAATATTCTTGTGCATTGCCAAAAAAATTAAATAAAAACTTACCTGACCATGATGTCCAAATGCTGCTGTTCCATGGCAGAAAGATTCAGGCTGGCTGCAGCTGTGAAGCAGAAAGGGAAGTGGTCTGGTTCTGCGTGACATTGCGTAGTGCCNCTTTGGGAGCCGTCGCCTTTTAACNGAGCACAAGCCAGTAATAGCAACTAAGGTAAGTGAGGGCCAGTTTAGAATGCTGGGCAGCCATAGCGTGCCCTGGCGCCCACCAGACCCAAGGTGCGCAGTTAGGTTTCCTAGCGAGTGATCTTGCCCTGCCTNTACACTAATATATTCCACACTCTAGCCACCTAATAAAGTATGGCACAGGTTCTAAAGCACCTTTGGGAGTTTGTGACTTACAGTGATTCGAAATGACTATTCAACTAATCTACTTTCTACTTCATTTATATCTTATTTTTACATTGTTCTCATACTCCATTTTGTTCTACATTTCATACTCTANTTACTATGTTCTACCTTTGAAACCCAAAGCTCTGTCTTGTACAGTGTTCCCTATTGTACAGTGCTGCAGATACCCTGTGGCACTTTAGAAATAACGTTATTGATAATAATATTAAAAATAATCATAAGAAGAAGATAAATAAATATTTGCATAAACCTTATAAGCTTATATTATTAATGTCAGTGAATGTCACCTTGGTAAATATGTCTACCATATTCAAGTTTATATGGTCCACATTTTCTTTATCTTGTGTCTCTCAAATGGGCACTAATTGTGCATTCATTATTTCCAAATGCAGGGGTGACATTTCCTCTTTCCTTAGGAATCACTCTTATATAGTAGAATAGCCAAGTAAGCGCATTGGAATCTTGGCCGTAGCTTTATAAAGCACTTCATTTGATTAAAATATCTCTTTTAATCAGCGATATGGCAATTTCCTCTTTCTTAAATGGAAGCAGGCTGGGTCATGTCTGGGAATTGCTAGAGTAGTTTTTCTTGTTCTTGTCTCAGGGGAGCCAGATGTCATTTATTACAGTTAAAGCTGAGCTGAATTATGCTTGTAAAATATTGCTAAATTAATTTAGGTGGCTCAATAAATCAAATCATTGATCAGCTTATGCCGAAAGTCTGCGTCACTGCAGGGTCAGCCTCGCTACTTAGATAGAAAGGCCAAGGTTTTTGCATTTTATTGCTAGGCAAGGCACTTGATTGCATCATTTTATTTATTCAAGACATAAGTAGTAAAGGCTTAAAGAGGAAAATGAGTCGCCAGATGAATTACTAAGCATTTTTACTCATTACTTTAAATTGGTTTTACTAGTTCTTAAGTCGCATAAAAATAGTTATTCAAACATAGCAAAATAATGAAATGCAAAACATTATCTGGTAATCACTACATACCCATCACTTTTGGTATGCTTAGGTAACATTTGGCTCTCCATGTTATGAGTTACTATCACGTTACACAATGGTTTGCTAGCTTTGCCTANGCTGTTAGTGCATGCTGCTAGTTTCATATCACTTGATATGCTAAAGGTTACCCATGTCTGGTTCATTGTATTGGAAAATATGCTTTTCCTGATTAACTCCTGTCTATTAGAATCNTCTACCACAGCACCAGAGCTACTCTCACTAGTGGTTAAGGGAACATATCTGTTTGCAAGGAGATTTGTGCTTATTTAACAAATACATTGTTGTTACTCACTGAAATGTGCCACGTTCGGAAAATGTACCATGTAGGAGCAGAGGTGCGGAGTCTTACTCCAAACTAGATGTTCATTGGTGCCCTTGATGGTAGGGATAGGCCTAGGCTACAGGCAAGGTGCAGGTAGCAGTCCACTGTACAAATACTGGCACTAGAGGTGGTGACAGGACCAATGGAGCAGATGTAGTATATACTGGTAGTGTAGATACACATAAGAGAATAACAGGAGAAGACACTAGAATAAATGGACGCAGGACTGGGGGATCACTGCTGTCACGGAGAGAAGCAGGACGGGAACTGAGGAGTATAACATAACCAGTAACCAGGGTACACACNAGCACAAGTGAATGCCATTTTTCATAAAACCTCATGATGGAATAATCTATCTGATCTATAATCTAATCTATAATCTAAATGTGTCTATTTCATGTTGTCTGTGTTTTAGATGAGCATATTTTAATATTGTCCCCAGTTGGGCTTAGAAAAGCTGGATGTCCCCATAAGTAAGTTCAAGAGTTTATGTTTGGAACAATTTGCGTGCTGGAATTGGTTAAAATACCNAGCCACTTTTTCTAACACATCCACAGCACACATTAGGTGTGTCGCTTGGTGCACACCTCTGGATCAGCGTGTTCATAGTTACATTTGTTTTTGGTAAAGTTGTCAGACTTGTTCACTTTAAATGCTACCAAATAAAAAGTGTTATTTTAGGATGTCCAATTTCACATTAAGTGTAAAATTGGTTTATTATCCAAAGGTTTACAAACAGCACAGCAAGTGTAAGTGGGGTCAATAAGAGCATATCAGTAAGCAAACTTATAGGAATAAAGAACTCTTATAGAAGTCTGTGTCTTCAAAAAGCACACAGGAGGTCCAGATTACAACATATTAATGACACTTATTGAGTTTCAAGGCAGTAAGATCTTCCATATCCATATAAAGGTCTACTCTAGAAGCCCATTACCGGACTGATGGGTGAGTCAGGGGCTTCCATTGGAGGTATCACNGCCTTAGCTGCATTGTTAAAGTTTCTAAGCAGAGACAGTTTATAGATCTTTATGGATCCTGAAGGTGCAAAAAGCCTGGGATCACTTTTCTGGTACATTTATTTCTTTAACATAGGGAGAGAATGAATGGGAGTATGGGACTGTAATAGTTAACCCAAAATACATATTATGGGCATAGGAAACCCACCAAGTGTTGACAGAAAGGGGAAGTGGGAAAGCTGGGGGTAAGAAAGGAAGGGATAAATAAAAAGAAATTCATAATTAAACATGTAGAGCCTCAGGGGGAGCAATTTACACAAAGGATAACACCCAATCCAGGGTCAAGGACCAGGGGGTAATATATAGGCCATGCCTAGCCATGGAATTACAATTAAAACTGAACCAATAAACAGNCATTGCTAAAGTAAATAAGCTAATTTAAGGTAACAGAGAAATATAATAACTAGGCAACATATTCAATCATCCAATTGAGAGGTCCATCCAGTAGCCATCCCTACAAACTCAGGAAGCAGCANCAGCCAGAGATGCATGAAATTGTAGGAAGAGGAGTCTGAAAACTCTGTATTATGTCATCCAGGCGGGCTTGAGGTGGTACATTNCTGCAGAGGAGGCATTTGCTGACGCAACCTTTGAAGTTGGCAATCTTTACTGGGTGAAGGATCTGGAAGGAGCAGGTGATGGGAAAGCTGTATCCACTCTGATGAAATCCTGTTTGGTGGGCAAAGAGGCATTGGACGGTGGCCTCTATGGCTGATGGTTAAAGCCAAATGAGCAGGGAAAGATTCTGAAGGACAGCGGTCGGCCATGGAGAAATGGGGACCTAAACAATGCATTGCAGTGCAAATGGAAAGAAATCTGGAAGCCTGTGGGATGATGGCAGTGACAGCCGTGAAGAACACACGTATCCACACANTGCCCTGCGAGGAGGTGCATAGAAGGTGAATGTTGCTGCAAGCAGGTGGTCCCAGTGCGTATGCAGTGCAGAGAGATTTGATCTGCCCTTGTCCGTTTACATTAGTAGAGACATTCTCCTCATAGGCAATCTTGTGTACAAGCAGAAGTAAGAAGCATTACAAATTTTGATGCCAGAAGAATTTGAGCAAAGATTTGGAAAGTGAATGACAGTAATTCATCTTAAATGGTTATCAGATCACATCATGTCTTCTGGGGAGACCATCTTATATTATTGTTGACATCTACTTTCTCTACTTGACAAAATATGTTAATGTAACAATATAAGAAGATTGTGAACTATAAAAACTCCTTGTATACCAGTGGCATTCATCATAGGTTACAACTTCCTCTCCGGGGGAAATTGGATTATGGTTATATTGGCAGATGGGGTGGGGTCTAAAGATATAATGCAAATCACTGCCTGAAGCTCCACCCCCTACTTGCGTCAATGCGGCATTCCAGTCTTACTAAGGATTGGGCAGGGTTTTATGGCAGAAATGAAGTCATGAAGTGCTACCCNTCTCTAGTGATTTACATCTAATGCTTGGGACTGTCCTTTTTTGACACCCGTGACTTGGGGTTACTTGGATAAAAATTTCAGTAGGAAGAACTGGTTCAGCCTTGCAGGTCTGGGAGGTAACTTTAGTTACGTATATGGAGAAACGTATACACAAAACTGGCGCTCAGGGATACGCTCGTGGGATGATGTGGATACTCAGTCCACTAGAGTTTTAGAACTTGATGGTCATGAACTCTATACAAAGATGGCATAAAAAAGACTCCTCCCTATATAACGCTTCCCTTAATAAAATATAAATAGTTTGTGACTCACACAGTCCGCCAAATGTCTTCAAGTCTCAAGGTTTGATTAGATGGATGTATATTCATCCAAAGACAATGTAGAATTGAACCAAATGTTCAAAACGATAGTCCCTTCAAACGTCCTCAATTGTTCCAACGAGGTTCAGTTCTTGA
>JABWIB010012052.1:10589-22784 GCA_016617825.1 Platyplectrum ornatum | reverse complement strand
ATTATGTCAGCTAATGTCTTTCTTTACAGTTTAGGTACTGTGTGTATGTGACATATCCTTACATTATATTAGAAATATGGTGAACAAGACATCTTTTAATAAAACTTTATTGATTTGACAGTATGGAATATAGAAAGATAATAAATTAACCACTCTACTTTTAGAGGAACCAGCTAGACCTTAGGTTAGTGGGGACCTCTAGCAGTGAATGATGCAGTAGTTTTCTTTGGTGTATTTGCCCAAATCATTTGGCAAATAAATTAAGAAAGACTTGGCAGCCACCATCTTAGCAAAGGGGATTTTATTGTGATGTCTTTTGATTTGTTTTACAATACCCCATGGCATGTTACACAGATTTTCTCGTTCCAAATCTCCTCCAGCTTCGCCAAGGTGATAAGTCCTGTGTGATGGTTTTGTTTCCTTTAAACAATGTCAGGGTTCGTGGAAAGAAATGTCCCAAAATTGGAAAATAAAAATAATTGTTGAGTGTATTGTACAGTACATTTCCATAAAGTTGGTAATGACCAGTTGCTGGCCTTTGTTCAGTTNCCATGTCTCTGTGTCTTCTGAGACATTCCAGGTGGTGCTAAAAGAGAAAAAGACCAAGAAGATGTTAGATCATAGAAAATGCACTATAATAAACATTGATGTATAATCTAAAGCAAATAACATTAAGGGTGCTAATGAAAGCTTTCCTTCTGCTATGCTGTACTACTGTACCTGGACATAATATTAGTGGTTATAATAAAGTAATGCCCATCTTTTATAAAGCTGCTTCATCTGCTCTCCCAGCACTACCCAGTAAGGTCAGTAAAAATACATATGGGGTCATGATATAACAAGTCGAAATTAAAGGGTATAAGAAATGAATTTGGAGGCAAGGATCCCTCAGAGAAAAAAGTAAAAGACTACTTGTCTGAAGCAAAAGAGGAAAATTTATCAAAATAAAATTTAAAGACATTAAAATGCAACTATTCCATCTTCTAACAAGGAATATTATTATCATATGAATATAAATGTTATCTTATGTAACAAAGTATGTTACTAGCATGATAATATGTCTGACTCTCATTGTTTAAATCAATGATTTTAAATGGTTACGTTGAACATTGTACGTACTTTAAAGGTTTAGTTTAGATGGACATGATGTGCTTGACAAAAGCTGTGAAAAGAAAAAAAACAATATTAAGATATACGAAAATAAGATAAACAAGCTAAAGAGATGATGACTCCAGAAACGATCATATCCAATATAGTAAATTATATGAACGTAATGTATATTGTGTATATATATATATTCTGTTATTTCAGTACCTTCATAGTTGATGCAGCCATTGGAGTCTTCCTGTCCTGCCATGAGGGCTTCTACTTCCTCCTCCTTCATCTTCTCACCTATCCGTGAAATGATCATTTATTAGCCATGAACACCCAATAATATCCACACTCCCTTTCTAACTGTCCACAGTCATTTGAATATTCATATAAAGGGAACGTTTCTTACCCAGTGTTGCCAATACGTGACGAAGCTCAGCTCCCATGACAGTGCCGTTGCCTTCTTTGTCAAAGACACGCAGACCCTCAACGAAGTCTTCAAAGCTGCCCTGGTCCTTGTTGTTGGCAACAGCTTGCAGCATGGGCAGGAACTGATCAAACTCAATCTTCTTGGCATTCATTTCTGAGGGAAGGAAGAAAAAGCCCTTGTGAAATGAGGGATCAGTCTGCACGCCTGTAATACTAATATGCCGCTTAGATGACGGCTTTGTTTNATAGTTATCAGTTACGCAATTAGCAATATATAGATGATATTTAATTGTCTACTTGTATACTTATTTCTTGTTTTGTCTTCTTATAGATCAATTAGATACAAAATATATCATTGCTACCTTTTTATCATGGTTCTCAAACCAAGAACCAACGAAAAGGAAAGATCATTGAATGGGAGTTCATAAGAAATATATAATAAATGTTTGTATAATTAGCGTTTATAATTAGCGTGTACAGAACAATACAGGATACATCTACTTGGCACTTCATGCTGGAAAAATATTGTTGATAAACAGATATGTGACACTCTACCCTCGGCAGATGGGTTGCCCAGGACCTTCTTGACCTCAGCATTTGTGGGGTTCTGGCCAAGAGCCCTCATGACATCAGCAACCTGGCTGAGGGAGATCTTGCTTTCACCTGTCCTGTCAAAGAGCAGGAAAGCTTCTTTGAAGTCTGCGAAAAATAAAAGAAGGTAAGAGAAAGGTGAGCTTGTGAGCCTACTGCAATCCCTATCACAATGTAATGTCAACACTTGCCCTTATTCAGTAATTAAGCTACATGAATTGATCTTCAGATATTATGGCTTTTATTTGATTGCAGTATTGTTGTTATTATAATATTACTTTAGAATAATGGGGGGATATATTGATGACATAACTAATTAACGCAATCAATGCTGAATAACTGTAGCAGTATAAATGANATTGGTGCACGATCAGCTACTTTTCAGCCTGGGACACTTGAAACTGGGTTATTTTGAGGAGCACAAGGAGTTTCCCAAATCAAGCCAGAGATGGTTTACAGGCTAGCTGTAAAAAGCAGCTAATGTTAGCTAGGAGTCAGAGCTCCTGTAATAGGATATCCTATTCCCTACTCTCATAGCTGCCCAGCACCAGAACCCTTTCNCTGCCAGAGCACCTAGCAATTAAAAGGTTTAAGACAGGCACCTGTCACCAGAGAAGAGTGTGACAGTGTCAGCGCTTTGACAAGCACCGCACCTGGCAGATTTGGCTTTTTTCAAGTACTCTAAATATCAATGCAGTTCAGTGTCATTAATCCGCAGGGTGCCATTCTGGCTGTGTATATTGCTTAAGGGTCACTACTAATAAATGCAAGGCATATCAAGGAATGCGGTAATGCACAACATGGAGGGCTAATGTTACATAGATTGGACTACAGGGCAGTTCTGTCTGAGAGGGATGACTGAGATTAGGTCTTTGGTTGATCCCAAGAATAACCTCTGTGATTCACACTGGTGACATGATGCTGCCAGCTATCTATGGTATACTTCCTTATACACACAGCCTATACACCAGTATCTATTTATGTATCCTTTTCTGCAGCACATTTTATTTTTGTTTTACATTTACATTAATTTGCATTTTATTTCCCCAGGGTTATTGTTACTGGTAACTATTAGTTTATTATAATGCCAATATTGAAATATAGTCTTATGAGCCTCATTATGCAATAAAAAAATGATTTATGGACCTAGAGGTGTACTATTTATTTCACTTCCTTTGCTATGTCATTAAACTGGTCTTATGGAAATCTGTTGCTAAATATATTNACATTTTTATATTTACACTTTAGCACTTACACTGCCCTTATACACTTTATGTTTAGCTATATGGATACTGCACATGACATAGGGAAGTGCTTCTAGCTAATATTAAGCCTCTCACTCTTGCTATGAACTTACCATCCTGCTGATCCTGAGAGAATTCGATCTGTTAAAAGAAAACCAGCCACAAATACTAGAATTAAAGGCCTGTAGGAATTTGNGTTTCACAGCTTTCATTAGTCCAGAAGCTCAGTCCATGCAAATGGGACTTGCAGGAAGCTGTAAACCAAATACGGCCGGCAATGAAGAAGATGCCTGATGCTATGTTGTGGTTCTTATGACTGAGAAGCAAATTATTTGAAATTATTATAATAGATAATTTTTTTTTCATATGGGTGGAACCCAAGTGGGTTCAAGGCATTACTTCACCTCCAGCGGATTAAGCCCACTTACCAGCAACCTCATCTGCGGAGAAAGACTGCAAGGAAAAGAGAGAAAAGGAAACTAGTATGGAAGAATATGCATTGACAGAATCTAAACTGTGACCTATCCAGAGTATGGAAGAGTCACGGCTTATCACCTATTTGTCCTTTAGTTACTAAAACTGAATCTTCATGAAGATCAGTAATCTTGGTAAACACAGACATGTTAGATGCCCATAATCCTTTGCATTTTTACTCCTACTTGGATCAGAAAAGCTAGTTGCTAGTTGGCATCCTATAGTAAATAAGTCAAAGGCTCAATACAAACTGTTAAAATAAGAGCAATTATTTTATATTTGCTGCAGCTTAAATATCAATATAAACATAGAAACTGAGCAATCATACATTAGAAATATTCATATATTATTGTATGTTGATAGTTGTATCTATGTCGCAGTCTCTGAAAAACATTTATTGTATATTATAAAAGTAGTAATAATTATACTATAATAATGAATGTAAATGTGTTCCAGAGTAGAGTGTGTAGCTTCCTAAGTGCAGTAGTGTGGAAGTAGTGTGCTGCTGGAATATGTGCTGTGACACCCACCATGGTGATCCTAGGGAGCAGGGAGCTGAGACGTTGACCGGAGGAAGGCTTGAGCTTGTGGTCCTGTTGCCCTGGCCAAGCTCCTCTTATTTAACTAGGGGCAGTGACACGACTGCCCAGCTCAGATGTCAGGAGGGGGTGAAGGTCCCACCCCCTGTGAGTTTTTGGCTTTCTTAGGGCAAAGGGAAAGGAGGGATCTCTTTCCAGTGCCACCAATTTGGAGAGCTATTTTTAGGAGGACGTGAGTTTGACATGCTTTAATGAGTGAAAAACTTGTCAGCAGTTTTCCTGCAAGAAGGGGGAGATTGGTAATGTCTGGACAGGAGAATTTCTGGATGTGTCTTTTCATAGAAATAATAATCTATTCCTACATCAACTCTACAAAGCCCTGACTCTAATTGGTTTTCTGCCATGGATTACCTGTGTTGTACTCAGTGCCTAATGCTGAAAGAAATAATGCTACATTGAATATGTCAGGAATATATATATATATATATATATATATATATATATATATATATATATTAGAGAATATCCATTTATCTGGAAATGCTAATTTTGATCGCTCGTCCTTTTCAAATAATGACCTGTTTAGGACAATCAAAACACTAAAGCATTCTCTGTTTAATATTCTTTTTGTAAAAATTCTTCTTCATATGTATAACCATATATCTGATAATTTCCTTAGCATCTATAACTGTGCATGAAAGTTGCTTTAGTTGTTAGTGTCACCTAGTGGTCATTTTCATAAATTAATTCCAGTTTGTAAAGCCACCAGTCTTAAGAGATTTACTATGTAATCACTGGAATTTGTCAGAGATAACTGGGTAGAAAGTATATTTTCAATGCCTGTATTCTCTTTTAAAGCCACAATTCTCATTCTCCAATATATATATGCTAATGATTTCTGGAGATGCATTTAAAAAGAATCTTTTAACTTTTTGCTTTGCATTAAATGGATAAANGAGCTATACCCCTCTCCAAATAAAGTCATTACATTACTGATTAGATATTTATGTTAACTCTTTTTTTTCCAGGGCTCCTATAAATGTTTCAGAGTCTATTTTTACAGTTGAAAAAGGTTGTATGTGCAATGAAAAAGGGCAGTCATTTAAATCATGCAAACACAGCAGTATACATAGAGGCTGAGGGATGTACTGCAGCGGCATACACCAGTGTGCATGTTTCAAATGGGATTTGTTTTGCCATGTATAGGATANTGATTATATAAAATAGGCTACTTATTCATTGAAAATTGCCTGCACCTTACCCTTTCATCCTGATACCCTAAGGAAGTGCAGAAATTTTTAAGGATGGTGGGGAGGTAGCAAAAGCACCCCCTTGCTGCCTCCCATGTTGGGTTATACCATAATTAGTGAGCAAGGAAGGGGTGCCTGCCACTCCTTTCTAGAACAGCAGTGACCCCCCCCCCCCTCCTCTATGTGAAACGGATTGGGGAGAGGAATTTTTCTTTTTGGGGGGGAATGTTTCCAGGTCTCGCATAGGGTCCCCAGAGTTCTAGCACCACTCATGTGCTGAAATGATAGCTAGAACCTTATTGTCAACAATATTATCCCATCTCTTTAGGAGATAAGAGAAGCTGACATTTAAAAAATGTAATAAAATAAATGTAATAAATATTGAAACATGTTTTTTGTTTCCCTAATGCACAAATAATGCCTGGCCTAATGGTTATAGTTCTTTATGTTCTGCTATTGTAATATGTGACATAANATTCCTGAGCTAATGAGATGATCTCCAAGAGCATGTTAGAAATGTAAAGCATCCTGTCACCTTCTGTCAATGCATTGCTTCATGTCAGTTTTAAACAGATATATCTTTTGTTCCAGGACTTGCAGGCTTCCTTCAGTGCTTAGAGGTCTGGTAAATGAGCAGGTTACACCAATGTCCCCACGCAAAAGAACAAACAAGTCAGAATCAAGTAAAAAAAAACTTAAATTAATACAAATTATATATATATAAATATATATATATATATATATATATATATATATATATATATAAACAATATATATACATACCACAAAAAAACACGACATTCTGTACAATATACATGCATTTTTTCAAGAGCAAACCTCAAAACAGTAAAGTAGCAAAACAACATCTTTATTAGTGTATCTCTGACCTAAGTAAGAACATAATTTCTTTCCTAAANATGGAAATGTACTAATGTATAGTATTAATTAATATTTCCTTATTATAGTAATATTTATAACAATACATTGTTGCTGTGTGTGACAGGTGAGCATGATAATAATGCAGTGTGCATTAGGATAGGTAGGGGTTTAAAGACTGTCCTATGCATTGGACTGCCCTGGAGGTATGACATTGCCACATTGGGCCATGCCCACAAGGAAACATGACTATTTGGGCTCAATGACCCAATTTAACTGCTCTCTATATTGAGAGGNGAAGGGGGGAGTGTATGCTAATTTACACCTTACAATATACATATATTTTTTATTTATATATATTTAATACATATTTGAAATAGAATAGTTTATTTAATAGATTATTAAATTAAGAATAGGTATTTAAAGAGAATATTAAATTGATTGGATATATGTTATATTTAAGATACAATAAGTGTAATAAAATACATTTAGGAGGTAGGATTCTTAAACTAAACACGCCATTTTTCATTGTCAGGCACTTAATGGACAGTGTAATGANAGAGGTGAAGACATTTATTATTTATTATTATTCTATTTTTATTTTATTTTTTGTCTCTAGTCTAGTTCATAGTAAATAAATAGTATGTATTCACATAAATATTATGACAGCTGAATTCCCTAGCAGCACTTAAGCGCCCGGCTATGAATGGGGCAACGCTCAGAATGGCCAGCAGGTGGCGCTCGCTGCGCGTTATTTCCCAGTATTTCAGTTCAGTTAGTTCGCAGATCGGTTTAATCAGCTGCTAAACTACTACAAATCTATATAGTGATTTACTATACTGCTGAGCGCATATGCCTTGTAACAGTAACTTGTAACTAATTAACTTGTTATTACACTTTTTTTTATAGTTAATTATCGAGGCATTATATTGCAAATACCAAGCAACTCATATACTAGTTTATGGTTTTAAAAAAACATATAGATTATTTGAAACAAAGTTTAATCAAGGGTTAAGGTAATTTCATGATCGTATCATTACTGTATAAACAATATCTATTAAAATCATTACATTCTGTATCCTATGATGTACAGTACGTTCTTATTTTTCTTTGTAAGTTCAGGGACAGGTGTTTAAAATGTGCATATATATATATATATATATATATATATATATATATATATATATATATATATAGTTATATTGAGTTAAATTGATATATAATGATTTTAAAGTCACAGTACATTAGTATATACAAGTATTCTATGTGTCATTTTAACCTTAACCTTAAACTGACTTATTTGCTAATAATCTATCTCTTAATATTAAACAAGTCACCTTTCCTCATTAGTTTTAAACTATGATCTCTATATGAGTATTGGGAAACAAAGTCACAAAAAACAAGCATCACAGAAAGGATGAGTTCATTAAAGCATTGCTCCTTGTTACAATCAAATGTAACGAAAGGTATACTAAAGAAAAGAACAAAATACACGTAATGCCANATCAGGACACTGCTATGGTCCATCACAAATATGTGAATACAGGACTGTATGATATAAAAAGTTACATTCCTTCCTATAGGTGATAATAAATAGACTTTTTCTATACTTAAATGGTGAGCCCACAAATCTTCCATCCCCTGATTAAACTGGATGCATGGCCATAATAGGGAATATCCTGTGCGGTCCTCCAATTACAAGTCCTGAAAGTGGAGTAAGTCTAAGGNTCCCCTGCCACCTGTCAGTAAGCTATCACAGTCCTGTAGAAGAAGTTACAGTAACAGTACAAGGAGCAAGCTTCCACACACTAGATCTACTGTTAATGTACAGCAAACACTTGCAATAGAGATACATGATGTACAGTCACTGGAAATCAAGCAGCAGATAATGCACTTTAGAGGAAGTTTATCATGATCAATTTAGTTTTTACTTGTAACTATGAAACATACAGTTTTCTAGGGTAATTGTAACACTGATTATATAACCTAAGATTATTATACTTAAATATCTGCGATGGATAAAATCATGATAATCAACTAAAATCAGTATCCACAATAAACATGTAATACTTCTAATTCCAAAGCTGGCAACCACAAGTTCCATATAGGTGCAGACCACAGTCTTATGGTGAGGGTTATTCTTCAAGATGTAAGAAGGGAAACCAGGGACCCCCTATCCCCTAGCTTTCTTTCCAGTGAACACACACATCATCATATCCCTTTGCTGCCCTGTTACCTTGACACTGGACAGGTCAAATGCTGGTTCTTTGGGTTTTACTGGTTCTGGGGCTGGTGCTGGGGCTGCTGGGGCAGCGGCAGCTGCAGGTTTCTTCACATCCTTCTTGGGTGCCATTGTACTTTACTTTAACAAGGGAGGTGATTAAGGATCCAAAAAGTAACCAGCCCAAAGTGTTGTCTTAAGGGAGGAGGTGAGATCAGGACGATGCTCAGCCCAGAGCCTAGATGTGGGATCCAATGTGTTTTTCACTATTAGGGCATATTTATATTTCGCTTAGTACCTAACACAATCTCCATGCATGCTGCTGGATTGGACAGTTCCCCAGGCAAGGAGGATGTCATAAGGACTAAGACTATAAATGGAATATAAGGGGTCAGGGTTACATCAAGCCACGGGACTTCTATTTTTTTTAGCCTGCCTGGATTTTTAGGATAAGTGTAAAGGACAAACACACATGAACAAGCTGCTTGGAAATCCCTTGTTGACATCTTATTGCAGATGGAAGGTTTAGCTCCTGATTATTTATTTAGAGGAATTTATTGAGTTGTTCTTTAAGTTGCATATCACACAACCTCATGCCCCACTCATAGAAACCCAGCGATCTTACACTGGCAATGTGTGGGAGTGGGGTACAGCATCATTCCACACCCCCACACTTCCCACTATCCCCCTTTCCACATTCTTTTTTTCCCCCCTCCCCAATTATCTTCCTTTCATTTGCAGAAAAGTGTTGATGAAGCAGAGAGCAGCCCAGGGTTTAAAAATAAAAGCAGACGTATATGGCAAGTCGTCCTTGTCACCTGCTCCTGTTTCATAGAGAATGTACTGTACGCACATGCCCTGTCCTATCTNCTTTGTATATTAATTACATTGCAAACCAGAGCTAAGGTTTCTAACATTCACAATGCAAGCCCTTAAGGAGGGACAGGACTCAGGGAAAACATTACTATTTAATGCAATTAGCCTCCTAATGCCAGCAGCTAGGTACATGTGCCTATAATAATATATATAATAACTCTATGCCCTAGAGGTGCCTTTCTCTGTATGCACTAATTACTATGTGTGTGCATGTGATAAGAGGCAGGCTGCTATATCTATCTATCTATCTATCTATCTATCTATCTATCTATCATCTATCTATCTATCTATCTATCTATCTATTATCTATATATGCAATTATTAACAATGACATAAAATGCTTAGCATTATCTAAGATCACACCAATGAGATGATATTAGTAGTAATAACCACCACTGGTAACTTAAGCATATAGTGTATCTATCAGCTAGATCTCTGAATGGCATATGATGCCCCCCTGTCTGCAGATGAAAGGTCACAAAGAGCCNCAGTTCCTTCCACTCGGGTGGAACAATTTCTGTTGACTTTGGGACAAAATGTCACACTTAAATAGGGCTGCAGAGTCCAGCTGTTTAGCATTAATATGTGCACAGCAATCACAGCCATAATTCATGTCCTTGTAAATCCGTGCTGGGAAAGGCTTTATATTTAGAAAACACCATTGGCATCTTTATGGCACCAGAGGACCCAACAAACCCTTTCCCCTGTCCTATGGAGGAGCTAGCATTACACTGGGAGAGATATCTGATAAGACAGTGAGACAGTGGAGTTTACACTGGCCAAAAAAAGTTTTAAAGACCNTTTAGAGTAGAAAGAGTTTACTACAAGTGTAATAGCTCTCAGTGGCTGTAGCTGTACATGACAGATGTATAATATAGCCTTGTAGCTGTGTATAATAAAGTATTCTGTTACTTTCTTGCCACTCAATAATTTATGGGTTTAGGGATTAGGAACCCTCCTTGTGCTTGGAGCTCAGTCTGCAATAGTAATAAATCAATGGGGTATCAAACAAAAAGGGGGTGTTACAGGAGAGAATAGCAGCACCATTTTCATTTATGTATGTAAGTATGTATGTATGTATGGATGTATGGATATATATACATATGTATGTATGTATGTATGTATGTATGTATGTATGTATGTATGAGGAGGGTGGGGATCATCATAACATAGGTATACATAATAAAAGTTAAGATGTAATATTTCCCAGATGAAATCTAAATTAATGTTTGCATCAGGGTAGTTGACCCTCCCAGAATTTCCAGGAGACTCTCGAGACATTCCCCCCCCAACCCCCCACCTTCCCCCCACTATCTGCATATGATGGTCACATGGTTTTGGACAGTACTAGAATCTGCAGGACTTTATGATGATTTTGAGATCAGGTACTGCCCCAAAAGCAGCATGGGGTGGAGCAGGGCTGAAGTGGGGAGTGTTAAGTGGGGTATTGTGCTAAGCCCCACCCCTCATATAAATAATCCCCACCCCTCCAGACCCAGGTTTTTTTTAATAAAAGTTGCCAGTAACCGAAGCTTCGCACTTTGGACGATTTACTTTTATTATGGGTGGCAGGATTTGATTTGTCACCATGTCTCGCCTCCATAGTAATGATCGGGGCTGAAGGTAGTGATTTACACTGAATGACTGCCTTCAGCCCATATCCCGGGAGATTTGCCGACCCTCCCGGGATACCAGGGAAGATGCCAGAAATCCAGGAGTTTCCCTGATATTCCCGGCTTAATGTACAGTATACAGTACAATATACAGAGTTGCACTTCTGTCTGTTTTCCAGATGGTGCAGCATAGATGAGCACTGTGCATGTTCAGAATGGAAATGAGCATAGAAAGATGCCCATCCACCTTTGTATGTATCTGCTCTGCACTAATGGAGGATGGAGTGTCACAATATTTAAATAAGAAGATTGGAGGGTTTTTTCTTACTTAAAGCAGTGTAAGCTGTCTGTGTATTTGCCAAACGCTAACACCACTGATGGTGTAAGTTTAAAGCGCCTGAGAAAATGACTTTAAATAAATAAATAATCTACATCTTAGAAAATATATTTTATTAAATATGGTCATAAAATAATATTTTAAATAATTTTCATAAAAAAACAAAAACATATTATTATTATTGCTTTTTTGTATTTATGGTAGAATAGCAGCACCACACCTATAGTATGGCATTTATGTTACTGCTTAAAAAACANATTTCACTGGGTTTTTAAATGCTGCNAATGCAAACATTAAAGTAAAATTGTGCCTACCAAAAAGTCTGGGTCTGGTTAAGGGTGAGCAGAACAGGACTTTTGCTAGTGGAGCAGGCTTTAGTGCTTCTGATAGGGTCAGTAGTAGTCCAGGGCTTGTATAGGATGGAGGAAATTTTTGTCCCTATTTTAACATATTTTAACTAGCCCTACACCTTAGCCTGTATATCTACTGTAACATTTTAATAATAACAGGGGTAGCCCACTCAAATTCAATTTGCAGTACACTCACAGATTTTGGGGAAATCTCCCAGGATCAGTGCTGAAGGAGTGATTTATTGTAAATCACTGTCTCAGCCCTGGTCGGTACTTTGAATGGACAGGGCTTAATGACATCAC
>JABWIB010012044.1:5526-18214 GCA_016617825.1 Platyplectrum ornatum | reverse complement strand
GTTACTGGGGTCCACCTGCGGGGCTGGGAATAAACTGAGGTGGGGTTTTGGGCAATATATTGTTCTGCATATATGTTTGTCTGCATCACCATGAGCTGCACAAATTCAGGGGAGAAAAAGAAATTGAAGAAATCAATCTCCCTTAACCCGGAAGCATCAAATTGGATCCCTGAGTTTGCAGTGAAATCAAGGACATGGGGCATGTAGTTTTTCAGGTGGGGTGATCCACATGGGGTCAATGGAGGACTGAGGGGGCATTTCTTCAGTCCTTTGTCTCCTCCTGGGGGGTTCTTCTTCTCCACACGCAGGGTGAACGAAAGTTCGAGCGCCGTACATGTCATTAGAGACCTTCCCGCTGCGCCGTACATGTATGGCGCAGGGCAGGAAGGGGTTAATATTATCATACGTTTTCATAGAGGGATTTCCCAAAACACTTGCTCATTGTACATCATTTATTGAATCCAAGAATGAAGGATTTATTTATATGCCGTAAAATTTGTAATTAGTTTATAAGTAATAATGGAACAATTCCAGACTTAAGAAGTCACTGCCTTTTTTGCATGTTCACTGGCAAAATGCATGTTTTCACTTGCTAAGAAAGAAAATCTCTTGAATTTTGTCTCAATCTTTTATATTATTTGTCATGGCTTAACTTAATTTAGTGGTAAGCTACTCTGTTTATGACAATAAAATGATCAGAACATATATTTATTATATAAATTTGCCATGTAATTTATAACAATTTCAGTGGCTGAAATGACCTTGATAAATGATAACCATTTACATATTTATTTGTCTGCATTTTAGCATATCAGTCATGCTATACAATCAGGATAATCAGGTCAGTCCTTCAGTTAGTCAGCTTTTTATCTGTGTAATTTCTAGCATATTCCCATTGATAAGCATTTTTCTAGAGTTGAGTTTTCATTTTCTTACTGCTGTTTCATAACAAAAAAAGACCAAAATTTTGTTTTCTGTGTCTTGTCCCCAAGGACAAGACTCGACAGGTTTCACTAGCTTCAAGCCACACCATTGAGATGTTAATGGGGTATATTTACTAAGCCGTGAGTTTGCAGTGAGTTTGGAAAGTGGGGATGTTGCCCATGGCAATCAATCAGATTCGAGTTCACATTCTCCAGTGTGTAAAATGAAACTGAAAGCTTGAATCTGATTGGTTGCCATGGGCAACATCCCCACTTTCCAATCTCACTGCAAACCTCGCAGCTTAGTAAATATAACCCATAATATGTGTGCTTCTTAAACACCCCTACTTGCGTGGCTTGACTTCCTACAATAATTAGCTTATGTGTTACGTGTTACAGCTGAGACGCAGAATTCCTGGCAACTTCGGGCCTAAATTTACTAAACATGGGGATTGGAGAACTAAGGATAGCAGCAAATCAGATTTAAGCTCTTAGTTTTAATTTACATACTGGAGAAAAATGTACTTGGTTGCTATGGGCAACATCCCAACTTCTTCAATCCCCACTGGACTAAGATGCAATGCTCACTTATCTCTTAGACCAAATTTTGATGGGTCTGAATGTGTTCCAATGGACTACCAAGGATACTAATACAGATCTAAACATGTACAATGTGAAAATGTAAGCCTGTCAGTGGTTTAAGTGAAAATGTTTTGAATGTAAACTGAATGTAATAGATTTGCATTTAGAGCTATATGAAAAATAGCAATGTACAATCCCACAGTTTTTAGCGATAAGATATAAAATGTAAATTTTGATGTATAATGTTAATTTATTTTGTTACAATTTATAGATGATGCAATGTTTATAGCAGTAATTGTGCTGTCAGCTATATCTGGAGTGCTGCTGCTTATTTTCCTTTTCTATGTGCCATACACAGCTGTGAAAATAAAGAAAGGGTGAGTATTGAAAAAATATATGAATCACATAGTGCACCACTAAACTATGCATCTAATGATACAGTATGTGTAAGGAGCTGCATTACAACATAATTGTCACAGAAGTTCTAAAAACACAACTATTTGTGACTACAACTGATGGTTGGTATAGTATTGTGCTCCCTACTATTAGCAGTGTATCACATGATGGCCTTCATAACTGACTGGAGGAAGGCAGGACTAGCCAGGGGCAGGACTGGCCACAAGCAAGGGCACAGTTCAATAACAAATTAGTGCCAGAAAATATTGCAAAATGTGGTCCAGTGATTCCAGTCCACCCCAGAGACTCTTCCTTTACTTGACATTACTGAACATGCATTATGTAATTGACGGTAAAATGACATGCCTCCCAACATTTCCTACATTGTGTTGTTTGTTATTTCACACTTATTCACAATATCTAATTTTAAATATTTCATTGTTATGAACTAGTACTCACAAACACCTAATTGAATTTTGTGTTAAAGAAGTTTAGTATTTAGATCCAGACTGTATGACAGCCTGCAATTGTCTAACTACTTCGATTTACTAAACTGCATGCCTAAAGCAACCAGTCAGATTCTAGCTCTCAATTTGTTATTACATACTAGAGAATGGCAACTAAAATCTGATAACAACATGTAATACACTGCCCCTGAATTGTGACCACACCACAACAAAATCCTTGTCTATCTAAGCATATACTGTTTGGACCAGATCCAGCACTCCGTATGAAGTCAGTGCAGGCATTGGGAATAAATTTCCCTGTCGCTCCACTCTCTTGTGTAGAAAAGGCAGAGGATAGCAGTGCTTACACTGTTATACCTCTGTCTTAAGTGACCACTATGGGTACATGTACCTCCAAAATCCATCTCAAATACTTTAAATATACCCCCTGTCCAGAACTGTATGCTAAGGATCTGTAAGTGCACGTATGTCCAGAAGTCAGGTAATTGTGTAATCCTGAATCTGGTCCATACTGTAAGTGTACAATAAATACTTTGTACAATTTTAATACGTTTTTAAACACTTTTTTACCAGACAAGTATTGCAGATAATATTGCAGCATGATGACACATTGAGTATTTAGACCAGTGGTAGGCAACCTTTGGCTCTCCAGATGTTGTCAAACTACAAATTCCAGCATGTTTTAACTGCTTTGACAGTTGCTTTGCCAGTTGATACCTGACAAAGCATGTTGGGATGTGTAGTTTGACATCTGGGGAGCCACAGGTTGCTGTCATACAGGACACAATAACACAATATTCAATTTGGTGATTGTGAGTACTTACTCAAAATAAAAAAGATTGGTACAATCTTACAGGTATGATACCTTTTTGTTAGCTATTAAAAGGTTAAGGTGTCATATTTGCAAGATTGCTATTCAAAATAATGTAAGTCATGCTAAATGGTCTTTTGCTGTTAAAATGAAATTATTTTTGCAAGTGTACTGCAAATGTGCACAGATCACCCAAACCCTGCCCACACTGTACTAATTAAGTCAATATTTCAGCGGGTAATGAAAATACCTGGGTGACAAATTCTAACATATTCTTGTGACCCTTTTTTTCTGCAGTGAGAATAAGGAATGGAGTTATGAAAACAATGAAAATGACACCAAGACGGAAAACCAATCAAAAACATTATTTTAAATGTTTCTTATATTGTTTTAACAGATGTTTTAATACAAATTAAGTCTGTAGTCACCTTACACAATAACATATTAATATGTTTACAAATTATTTTTGTTTACTTTGCTTGTGAAAAAAATATTGTAAAATAATATATACTTTTCACACAATTTAAACATTAAAAGCAAAATAGAAAGCAAAATGTTGGAGATATGTCAGTGTAAATAAAATGTTACCACATTTGAGCAGTACAAGGTTTTGTTGTTTTAGTAAAAGTCATAAATTACAAAATCACATTAAATTATGAAACGAGGGGTGACTATTTTTTGAAGTGAACAGAAATGGTACCAGTGGCGAGGGAGCACTGTGTCTGAAACTAATTGGCGCTGTCCACTGTATTACCTGTATTTTATAATGTTCCGAACAGTCTATGAAACAAAATGAAGTTTTCACTTCTTATATCTTTTAACATGCACTAGATCACGTTTTATTTGGGCCTCAAACAAAGCTTGGCACTTTTGCACACCATTATGCAAGATTGTCAGCTTGTGTGTCTCGCAGGCTATCTGCCTGTTCCTAAATCAGAGAAATTGGGCTTAGTACCTGACACGCCTAAAAAGGCTCAATCAGGTGCAGACCTGATTAGCTTTAGCTAAACCCGAAATCCAAACTGGTGGATGGTGGACCCTCCCTCTCTTCCAACCATCCAACCCCAGGGACCCTTACTGCCCCTAAACACTGGGGAAAGTGTTTCCCCATGAATATTAGGTAACAACACAGCTCTCCCTCTGCCTCAGGTCTCCCTCTCCCACAGCTTTCCTCTCCCTCAGGTCTCCCACTGCTTGTGATTAAGAGCTTTATCATACTTTAATGTACAGATACATTTTATGTGTCTTTATATACAGTCTCTTTAGAATGGGATCTTTTTGCCGCTGTGAATGTACTTTTTCTTACAATACATGAAAATCAGATGTATCTATTTAGAAATTGTTGTGTAGAAGAAAATAATTTTATATGAATGAATTACACACCTTTATTATGTTCATAATGTCAAGAGCTCTGATCGCGCAGGGTAAGGTTAGGTTTAGGCACTGTGGAGGGTTTTTCGCATAGAAGGAGAAGGATATAGTTAGGCAGTCTGTGGGGGATAGATTTAGGGATAGGCAGTGGAGAGAGTATGGAGCGTAACAGTGGAAAGTTAGGGTTGGGCCGTTGGAAGGGGAGGGTTGGGTTTAAGCTGGGACAGGGAGGGAATGGGCAGGTTGTGAAACTGCTCATCCCTAAAATATATATTTTTGCCTGCATGATAGGCAAAGTGGTGCTTGACCCAAGTCTATATTGGGTACCTTCACAAATGTCTAACTTACCTATACATCCCAGCAGTGTGTCCTCTTATATCTCTATCTAGGCTGCAGATTCCCACTCAGGGTCCTTTCCCAGTACTCAGCTCTCTCTTGCTATCCAGTAATATGCTCCCAAATCCGCCAAAGTCACTGCAAGCAATGTGATGCTTAGAAGTGAGAATCTCATTACAGTGTGAGAAGTTTAAAGAATACAGCTCAGGTGGTCTATTAAATATATGAGTAGAAAAAGTGCTTGAAGTAGGAATATATAAGTCATCATAGTTTACAAGAGTGTGAGGAGAGTGCATTATTTGTTAGGAAAGTTCTGTTGCACAGACCATCTAGATCCAGTCCAAAGATACTAAAGCTTTTTTAAATGGTAAACTTCTTATGCAGAGCTGCATCTGAATGACCAGCATTGCTGACTCATAAAGCTAGGTACACATCTATATAATCCTCCATGGATTAAACTGCCAGTCAGGGTGTTTACACAGTCCTACTGGAAACAGATGGACAGATGTGGCAGGTGTAACACCCACTCCATGCATGCCTTTATCAATCTCTTGTGAAATTCGAAGCTCCAGGATGTACCAACGCCTTGATGAGGAATTTGATTTGATGTCATCGCATTGAAAAGGTGGGAGAGTTAAGAAACCGAACCCGCTCATTCATGGTTACAGTCTATAAATCTCAATGTTATAAATATAAATCTCAATGTTAAGAGTGTTGATGGATATACTATCTAGGAAGACTAACAAGATTCAACAGGTGACAGTTTTATAACCACCAGTCTATGGGTGTGAAAGCTTTATGTAGTGAATGATCCATAAACATAATTAGCTTAGTAACAGCAGTGAAAAATACATAGAATGTTCTAAACCAACTTACCATCAAGGAGTGCTTTTAACTATAAAGTTAAGCATATATCTGGCTTAAGACCTCTATCTCTCATAGAATTTATAGCACTGTCTACATAGTCTGCCCTTATTCAAGGTAAACTGTGTTCAGGATGTTTCTGAGATAGTACCAGTTAATGACTAGGGAAATAAAAGTAAACCCCTACAAGGGACAGCAATTAATCCACTCACCAGCATGTTTGTATTATACACAAGATATAAAGAAGGTGCACGTAGATGCTATCCCATAGAATACAGTCTTCTAATATAAGTAGTATAAATATGTCTATACAGTCATGGAAAAATGCAAATACCAGTACATGTTTATGTTCAAAAATTGGCCAAATGAAAGTCGAGTCCCAATGTAAATCATATGCAGACTCCCTGATACAGTCCAATTACAGCTTTGACTGAAGATTTCTACTCTACCCTTTCCTCTCCAATCATTCACAGCATAAATCAGAGATCACAGAGACAATATATATAATATAGTGAAGTACATCAGGAAAAGACAACAAAAAATATTAAAACTATTGAACTCACAATGGCCTTATCTTGTATGTATGCCAAAACATAGATGTATCTTTTTCTTTCAATCAAGCCTCAATAATTTTGCTTTCCAGACATGCACTCACATGCTCTTTCTCTTGTCTTGCAGCTTATAAAATAAAATCCTGAGGTCCAATACCTCACTCCTCTTTATATAATGGATACTTTATTTTGCCCAATTTATACAGCATAAAAACAAATAAAATATTTTTCAGATACACAATTATTTTCCAGATACACAAACTATCGTGGAATGTATCTGAATGTATATGACCTATAGAATTCTCTTATTAGAGGACTGCTCATTCTTAGGTGTCTCCATAGATTAACACACACGTTTCTAAGACTCCCACTATAGGATCAACTTTCCATTCCTGTTTTCTGTGATAGGTTAACTGTCTCTGTTACATGAGTCATTCTTCATGATGGTCAATTTCTTGTAACTGAGCTTATGAAGTTTAAAAATAAAATAACAAAAAAGTTTATTTTATGTTAAAGGTGAAACCCAGTAGTAAAAACCTAATTCACATTATTTTACTATCAGTTATAACTGTGCATAGTAGCTGTTCAAACAAACAAACAAAAAAAACATGAATGCCTTTTGAAAGTGTTAAGTGACGAGATGAGATGTGTCAGTGGATGTTCAATTGTTTTTATTAAACACTATGGGGTATATTTACTAAGCAGGGAGATTGCAGTGAAATTCGAATTTGGGGAAGTTGCCCATGGCAACCAATCAGATTTGAGCTCTGTTTCATTTTACACTCTGGAGAAAGTGAACTCAAATCTGATTGGTTGCCATGGGCAACTTCCCAAATTCGAATTTCACTGCAATCTCCCTGCTTAGTAAATATACCCCTATTTCTTTTTTTTTTTTTTTTTTTTTTTTTTACATTAACAGTTTTTTGAATTTGTGCTAACTGATTTCTCAGGTGACTTCTGTTAAAGTTTGATTCAAGCTAGGCAGGGGATTGTACCAATGAGGGGGAACGAGAGACGACGCATCACTCCTTTTGATTCAAATGTGTATAAATAACATGTGTTTAAACTGTATGATAGTTGAGTCTGGACTGACATAGCCGGGATTGCGCTGATCTGTTGCTGTAATCAGGATTGTCTCTTTGGGTAACTGCACTCCCTGCTGAAATAGAACCTACAAATTTGGACCACAAACTGCTGAGATTGGAGTCTTTCTTTCCTCATTTTCATCATCGGATAAATAGCTGTACATTTACTATCTGTTATGACTGGCTGGAACACTAGCAGGAGAACTGGTGGGAAGTCTGGGCGCGGAGTCTAACCCCTGCCTGGTGTTCACCAGAGCCTCTAGTGGTGAGGTTGGGCCAGTAGCGGCAGGGCAGAGGCAGGTCGCGGCCCCAGATAGGAAAAGAGCAGATAGGAAAAGAGAGAGATAGGAAAAGAGCAGAGAATGGAGACCAGAAGAGAAAGGGTTAAGTGGTGAGCTGTAGGAAAAGAGCAGAGAATGGAGACCAGAAGAGAAAGGGTTAAGTGGTGAGCTGAAAGTAAATGAGCAGAGAATGAAGACCAGCAGAGAAAGGGTTAAGAGGAGAGCTGAAGGTAATGAGCAGGGAACTGGAGACCAGCAGAGAAAGGGTTAAGTGGTTAGCTGAAGGTAATGAGCAGGGAAATGGAGACCAGAAGAGAAAGGGAATAAGAAGGAGAACTTAGACAAGGCACAAGGGTAAAGTTTCAAGGCAAGGAACACTAGCACACAAGGCAGGAGCACAAGAGTGACCAGGCAGCAAGACAGCAGAGAAGCTATAACCCGCAGTGTGGAACACAGCTGCGGGATTAATAAAGGGAGGACAGCCAATGACAGAGTGAGGGCTGGACAGGAGGAGGAGCAGGCAGGGAAACAGACGGCTGAAGGGCAGAAGTGAGGGTGGCTGCGTCCTGTTGCTGTGTAACTGAATGCAGCATGAGAGAGAGAAAAAAGAGAGGCAGCTAAGACCTGGGACGGACCATCTGCTGCCTCTTTCTAACACTATCTGCAAGGTATTTCTTTATTTGGTTAACAGTTGCGTATATTCGCACTGCGTACTGCTTGAGTATGCAGTGTGTGGTTTAGCGTGTATTCGCAGTGCATGGTTAGCGTGTTTTAGCACTGCGCATGATCTAGTGTGCCTACGCAGAGGGGGTTGATATTAGAACCACGTGGTGATGTTCGGTACTGTACTTGTGAATGGTATTGTAAATATGTTAAGGCTAAATTTAAGATTTAAAAAGTGGGTATAAATAATCTTATTCTAACACCACCCCAAAAACGTCTGCCACCACATGTACTTCACGGGAATATGAGCCCACCCACACTTAAAAATATTACAACTCAGATATTCACTATGTAAATCACTACAATATTATTAGCGGTACAGACACCCTCTTCAAAGGCTAGAGTTCAGAGCAATATGAACAGGCTAAATAAACTAGGGTTTATTTCACACAAGAAAAATAGTACAATACTTATGAATAAAGAAATAGTACAGAACATTTGGAAATTATTTCAATGATAAGTACAAACAAATCAAAATAAAAGGGAGTCAAAAGCAGAATATATTTACTGTTTAAGCAAATAGAGATTCTATACAGGATCTTGGCGTTGGAGGAGTGGCATACTAACAGCAGGAATCCTCAGGAATACACACTTTTACCATCTTTTGCCTCCATACTTAAGAATGCCCTGGTCACCTCCCCCCAGGTATTCAGTCTCTGATTGGCTGAATAGCTGCAGTCAGTAAGAAGGAAGAACCAACGTCAGGGGGGAGTTCATTGGAACATGAAGAGGTAATATGATAATTCATACATCTCCCCGAATAGGTATCTCATTGTCACAGCGTCCATATTAATATTTCTTATTTCGTCCTGTCCTGAAGATACCAAACATGCATGGCTTATGTTTAGTTATTGAGGTGTCAGTTGGTCTCTGGTTTTAGTCTGTTCCTGGTGAAGTGGAAAGTTGTAATTCGCATGGATTATTCATTGTTAGGCCTCCTATTGTTTATGAAAATGATAAAGTTCTATCATAAGTAGAAAGGCTTATTTCATACACACATAATTTTGCTTGTTCTGAGCCAGCAATACCTTACAGTTTTCTAGACCACCAATGGCTGGTTTATTCTATGCCCCCTACTGTGGCTAGAAGCGAGATTTGTCATTGAAGCTAGGGGAAAGTGTTATATGGCAGGACATTGCTAATCAGAGTTCCCTTCACTAAATAACTCAACTCTTCTGTGACAATATGTGTGGTGTTCTACACATCTTGTGCCATCATCCCTGGCAGAAATTAAAGGCATATCTGATATATTAAAGTATAAATGTCCGCCTTCACCTAATCCTGACACTCTTATTAACCTTTTCTTTTCAGGCGGGGCACTGCACGGCAGAAGCAGTGGGGGTCCAGTATTAAGCACAGTTGTTCTTCCATTATACACTTTGGTGGTAGAAGTTTAATGGTAAGTTGTGTAAGATTGGGGGGGGTATAGTCCCAGCAGATTTCCTCACAGGTGGACACTACACTATTCTACCACCACATTTTAGGGTTTACGGTGCCTTTTAGTTTATTCTATTAGTCATAGGTTAAGTCCTTTAGTTAAAACTGCTGAACCCCACTGCCTGTTGCCATCTTCTTTCTTGCTAAGCTCATTTTAACCAAGAGCTCAGCTTAATTTAATTCTATGTAGTTTGAATGATTTTAATCATAGTAAATACCAAATAGATTCAATAAATAAAAACGGTGCCTCCTATTTTAATCGCCACTCAGGCCCCAGTGTATTTATTTGTCTCTGACACTTTTTTTTGGTATGGGGAGGTTAAGGGGGGAGACTGGGCATCAGAATTTTGCCAGCTTACTGCTGTCACACACATACTTTATCTGCATTGCATAACGTATAGGTCAGGATCTAGCCTGGCACTGTGGATTGAATATGCTATGTAGGTCAGGATATGTGGTTGGTGATAATGATGGCCAAGTCTACCAATGATTTGGTCACATCCACATGTGACCACTTAAAATAATTTTTAGGATCCAAAAATGCCTCTAAAAACAATAATAATATATGCAGAATATAGTGAAAAATATTTAACCCTATATAAAATGACTAGTTTCAAAGACTTCAATAATAAACAGACATTTCATTACACTAGAGTTTAATTGCAATGCCTTAAAAGAAAACTAAACTTCATCAGTTTATTTGCAGAATATGTAGATGAAGCAATTTAATTAGTTTTAAAAATAAATTATTGTTATTGCTGAATAGATTATTGTTTCTCAGTGTAACGACAATAAAACATCTATTTTTTTTTCGATTAGAGGCTACAAGATTCAGCAGTCTACAATTACCCGAGGCTGGAAATACTGACAGCTGCAGAAGTTTGTTTTAATGTCTGTGAAACTTTTTTTGATTGTTTATTATTTGTATTAAAAACAAACAAATGAAGCCATGTATTAAGAAATGAAAAAGACCAGCATTTAATATATTAATATAGGCAATAATGATACCAGATGCAACAAAAAAACACATTGGTACTTGCTAAAGCTATCAATAAATATTTCAGAATAAATGACTTTTATATGAGGCAGTGAGCTATTGCTACACTATCTATTGGTTAAAAAATGTGATATACTAATGTAACACCCTGCATAACGGAAGGTAGACTCACTTACTTTACCAGTAGTATTTTCTTTCTTCTTCCCTAAACTGGTTCTTCACTAACATGGAGAGGTGTATGAGGTAAGCTTTACAGTCAGAAAAGACACAGTACACTTTGCAATTAAAGTTTTATTTGTGGATCAGCAGAGATCTTGAAGAGGTAAGTTCCTTAAATACAACATACTTCATTTTTATTTGTTTCAGTAGAGTGGCAAAGATATTTTTTAAACATGTACAAAGGTGCAATCTTGCAATTATATCACCTAAATCTATCTAATTCCAATCAAAGCACTACTGTTAATGGTTAACTAAGCTATAATAAAGGGTTTCCACTGAAGTTATCAGTGTCATGACTTGTTTTATATATATTAGTTTAAATATATTACCTATCATGGTTAGAAAGTTTAGTTAAGTATTATACTATGTAGTTGACCCAGCGAATAAGTTAGATACAATATTATATAGTATCTAAATAAAATAATGGTATAGCAGATTCCTTACACAACTATACATTGTATAGCTAAATTGATACTATTACTTTTAGAGCAACCTCTACTTCTATACTCTCTAACTTATTTATATCTCTCCCCCACAGAAATTGAAAATAAGGACAATTAAGTATTTACATCATACAATTATAAAATTTAGATGAATTAAATTATCACTATGCTAACATGAGGTACCTCTATGTCCATTTGGTTCTGTCCATTACAAGTTTCACCCGGGTGTTTGGTGTGTCCATTCAATGTTTGTATTATCAAAATATTCACACACATAGAACGATGCCGCACACCCACCATTGTATGGCACTTGTCCTATGTACTCCCCCTATTATCTGAGTATATCTTGTCTGGGTGGTGCTATTCAGGACCTATTAAATGTAAACTAGCACAAAAGAACAAGAATTGGCCCTTCTCAATCGAATGCACACTACAATATTTAATTTCATAAAAAAATTATTTTAAATAATATTTTATTCATTATTAGCTAAAATCAGGGATGACTCTATCTTTAAGAGCGAAATAACTTAAAAGTAAGAAGTGATATAGAATACAAATTAGTGATTAAAAAATAGGATGACAGTGGTTTATACTCTCCCCAAGTTTGATGAGCTGCCTTTTGGCATTCACATGCATTTTCCCATGTCTTAGATAGGGTCTTGCCTGCTGCAATAGCACAGGGATAGTACTATCTATCAAAACAAGGGACAGTGCAAGTCTCCATGTGGAGTGCTAGCTTATAGGTACACAGGCACCCTCTTGGAGTTTTATTTATATTTAGTAGTGAGAATATAGATTTTCAAACCGTTTACAGTGCACCAAGCACCTTATTGTAATATGGACATATTTATGTTCTACGCACAGGCACTTTCCCACTCATAGGGCCAGATTCATCTTTTCACTCTCATGACTTACACTCATGAGTTAAGCTGGCCATACACTATAAGATAAATTGTTCCAATCTAAGAATTTTTCTAGAGTGGGTAAAACCATGTTGAATTGCAGGGGAGGCAAATTGAATTAATTGCAATCAGTATTAGAGGTGAGAGATGATGTTTCCTATGACAAGTCTAATAACAGTGTAACAGTAACGCTGGTCAGTATTTGTGTGCAACATGCAAAAATAAAGCATTCTCCCTGCATGCACACACTGACATTCATTTTACCCCCCTGCAATTCAACATGGTTTTACCCACTCTTTA
>JABWIB010012043.1:7692-20092 GCA_016617825.1 Platyplectrum ornatum | reverse complement strand
ATCTTTCAGCAAGCTTATCGTGCTATGTATAGCCTATACCTTAACATCGTACCGATATATAGAATGGGAAAAATGTATTCTACNNGATCCTTGCGTCACNNAATATCGTTGGGCGGAGCCTTCTTTCATCATTTTAAAACGATCATTGCATCGTGTGTGCCCTTTACATCTAGCGTTCGATAAATCGTTCCATTGGGTGAATTTAACGGACGACCTTTCTTTCAAGCGATTTCTCGTACCATGTATGGCCACCTAAAGTGAGTGGTTTAATGCTGCTGCTCCATCATACACCCTTGCACCAGATCATTAGAATTTAGAGTTAAACTTCATATCTAAACTCTGATTCTGATTACACTGTTTAAAATGACCCCTCAACATAGTTTTGCTGTGGTGCAGATTTTAAGATGAATGCTTTTTGTTATATTATATGTCTATATATTAAGTTCAGGAATGCCCGCCTCCAGGAACGTCCAGGAGAATCCGGGGTTTCGGCACCTCTTCTGGTGTTACCGGAAAGTCTGACTTTTTTTTGGTTTCTCCCGGGAGGCAACTCTGATTTCGTTATGAAATCATGTGACTGATAAAACATGATTTAACACAGTGACATCACTATCAAGACCAAAGCATCAAAGGTGTGCGTCCTGTACTTGAAAAGAGGTGCGTCCTGAGATGAGCTCAGGAAATACTATTTCTCCATAACAAGTAATTGTTAAATTGTCAGCATTTGTTGTGAAGACTGAATTATAACTGTGACTGGGAACCGTTACATCATCATACACCAGTGACTCTATGGACAGATGAGCCTCAGGGAGATCACCTGCTCACAAAGTCCCCCCCCCCGGACCTGTCCAAACCTCGCCTCAGTCACACCCTAACCCCGCCCCAGTCACACCCTAACCCCGCCCAGTTCCTGTCCAAGCCCGCCCCCTTTTGACGCTGCGCTAACAATCGTGGCAAATAATTCTTTTTAATGTGATAAAAACACATTACTGTCTGACAGTTTATCCCCTTAGCGGGACTTGGGTGGTATGCTGATATTCAGGCAACCATGACACTATTGCATATATCAGTGGTTCCCAATTGGTGTGCCGTGCTCTGGGGTGCGGCGATCATGGCGAATGACATTCGTCCTACAGTGTAGGCACATAACACTGTGTAGGACCGACATAGTGTTATGTGCCACCCGGGTCACGACTAAAGTTTTGGGAAACACTATTTCATATTTGAGTTCTGTTTTTTGTACTAATTGGTACAACTGGTAAACGCGTCTAATCTTTTATTAGATTGTTGTAAGCTTCAAATAAATAATTTTCCTTGTCTGTGATGTTAATATTAGAGATATTATTTCTCCATGAATGATGAGTGACGACAGATTATATGTAAAGGACCTGTGCATTAACCTACTGTTTCCTTTACTCAGGTCTCATAGAAATTTCAACAGTAGAACGAGGTATCATCAGCTTGTACGGGGTGAAAGCCAACCTGTTTGTAGCAATGAACAACAAAGGCAGAGTGTACGCTTCAGTAAGTATCGTGTACATCATTACCAACAATGATAACCATGAGCATTACCAGATGGCAGAAAGTAAATGTAATAAAATATATGCCAAGGACGGCATAGTATATGTAAAAATCTGAAGTAGGCATGTATTGGCATGATAATATAGCAAGTATATATATACACAAGGGGGAGGAAATAAAAATATGTAAAATAAATAATTAGTCAGTGTAGAGAGAGGGATGTTGGTGAAGAAAAGAATTATGGAGATGGTAATGGGGATATAATCGGTGACTGGTATGTGGGTAACTGGTACCCACCAGAAGAAAGTTGCGAACCACTGGTTTATATAATAAATATACATTTACAGCAATTGTTGTAAACCAGAAAATAATGATAATGGCTCCCACAATGTGAATGTTTTCATTGGAAAACTCTTGTTTTTTTTGTAATGTGATTGTCATGGTGAAACGCGCCACCCAGCATTCTGACCATTTGTTTTCAGCCTGGTTCTTATGAGAGGTTGGTTGGTTGCAAGGTGGAGGCCTTTAATATCTAGTTCTACAGTAATGACATATTAAAGGCCCGCTCTGTTATCACTTTCACCTCATCTCCATTTTAAGTGGATACGGACTGAAAAGTGTAAATGTAGACTCCCCAGGGCGGAACTCATGTTGAGCAGGGGTAGTAGTATTCTAGGTGCTCACATGGATTTCTGGATACAGCAGGGATCCACTATGGGATCCTCGCTATGCTGCAAATGAACAAATCCAGCATTACTCACTTCAAATAATTACACTGGGTTATACTTTCAATTTCCTTTCCTGGTATTTTGTTAATATTATGATTAAGCAGCGATCCAATAACCCTGCAAATCAAATAACTCTATTACATGTTATGCAAATATATGGACATTTTGTGATTTGAATCCAATTAAATCAGAGAGGCGCATGACTTGGTAGACTATGTGCTCTGATTTCATTGGAATATTTTATTTCACATTGAGGCAGCATTATCATCACATTATCATCATGTTGATACAGGTCACTTATTACTTACATGCGCCACCTAGATGACTGGCAATGTTTTGCTACTGTTAGGGAAATTGAACCATATCCAGGCTTGGACCATTCCTGAATGCCAGGAATCTGTCCCCTGGGCCAGACCTGTCCCCTTCGTCCACCTACCTTACGCTAGGTGGTCTGGGGAAACATTTAAGATACGCAAATGGGACTGGATTTGCTACAAATAAAAAAACAATGAATATTTGTAATCAGGGGCATCAGAACATTTTACTTTGAGGGTTCAAGCCCCCCCCTTCTCATGGTGTGATCACACTATGTCGGCGTTGATGATACTACCAAAACTACCTCTCTTACAATGCTGCTTTTGATGTTGCCATTACCTTTGTTTATGTAATCTGTTTTATTTAAGCAATTGACTTGTTTATATGATGTATAATAACCAGATTCTAGCTCTCAGTTTCAATTTGCATACTGGCGATTGTCATCTTGTAGCTAATTGGTTGCTATGGGCAACATCCCCTCTTTTCAATCTCCCTTAGGCCATAGTGTTTGAGGGTACCTCCCTGTGTTTGAAGGTACCGTCCTATGTTTGAGGGTACCTTCCTGTGTTTGAGGGTACCTTCCTGTGTTTGAGGTTCCTCCCTGTGTTTGAGGGTACCTTCCTGTGTTTGAGGTTCCTCCCTGTGTTTGAGGGTACCTCCCTGTGTTTGAGGGTACCGTCCTATGTTTGACGATACCTTCCTGTGTTTGAGGTTCCTCGCTGTGTTTGAGGGTACCGTCCTATGTTTGAGGGTACCTTCTTGTGTTTGAGGTTCCTCCCTTTGTTTGAGGGTACCTCCCTGTGTTTGAGGTTCCTACCTGTGTTTGAGGGTACTTCCCTGTGTTTGAGGGTACCGTCCTATGTTTGAGGGTACCGTCCTATGTTTGAGGGTACCTTCCTGTGTTTGAGGGTACCTTCCTGTGTTTGAGGTTTCTCCGTGTGTTTGAGGTTTCTTCCTGTGTTTGAGGTTTCTCCCTGTGTTTGAGGGTTCCTCCCTGTGTTTGAGAGTAACTTCCTGTGTTTGAGGTACCTTCCTGTGTTTGAGGTACCTCCCTGTGTTTGAGGGTACCTTCATGTGTTTGAGGTTCCTCCCTGTGCTTGAGGGTACCTTCATGTGCTTGAGGGTACCTTCATGTGTTTGAGGGCACCTCCCTATCATTGCTATATCTTCCCATAAAAACATAATCGAATACCCCCTTAGTGTACTATGATGGTTCCTGCCACGACACAAGTTAAATGTCCAGCTTTCTCATTCTGATGTTCTATTCTGTTGGACTGGCTTCTTATTGTCATATATATAAGTTGCACCATAATTATATTGCAGGCAATAAAAAGCAGCCTGTTAATGTACACCAGCGAGCAGAGGGTATGAGCTTAACAGGTGGCATCTGACACAGGCAGCCTGAGAGCTGGGGCCTGAGATTTATTGTTAGATGTAGACTTTCAGGCACCATCTGTCATAACATGTTCTTATCCTTCGCAAATAATGACTTTCTAGAGGGTCCCGTGAAGGCCCCGATTTGCAGGATTCTGTACTTAGCTGGTAAGGTCACCCAGGATAGAGGCAGATGGAGATACTCCTGCGTCATGATCATTCTGGTACACGCTATAAGTGCTGCCTGAGCTCATTCACAGATATGATGCCGCTATTTTAGACTGTTTTAGAAGTTAGTGTTAAGGATTATCCACATTGAGACGCCGCTTCGGCATATGCAGAGGTCTGTGGAGAGGAGCCGGCTATAAGATGACCACTTCATATCCTGTGAAACAGCAAACCTACTGTAATCCTCACAGTAACCTAATGCTCGCTGGTTTCCCTGGAGGTTATTGTGTATTGGGTGGCAGCTAAAGCAAAATAAAGGCAGATGATGTGCAAGAGGAAGCATTGATACATTAGACATTATATAAGGGTGGGGTGGCACAAATACATCACCTGAATAAAATACCAATATATCCAGTATTTTTAGTTAGGTTTAGTTAAACATTTGTCCTAAATGTTATTTTCTGTTTATTTGGGTTGCCCACTCTTTGATCCTCTCTCCCAGGGGAAACAAAAAAAATGGAAACTCGGGGGTGGAACATGAGGGCATGCTTTGCATAAAGCCCCGCTTCCCGTATGGTAAATTATTGTTTACTAAGCATGGGAGGAGCTTCATGTCATCAAATCCGCCCACCCATAGTACCAAACAAGGATTCAGGGACTGACATTTATTGAATCAATGCCACAAAACTCAGGTTCTGGCGGTGTCCCGGCTCTCCCAAGATCAGTGGTAGAAGTGGAAGTTTAGAATTTGCGGTATGGACACCCCCACTTACATATATAAATACATATAGAGAACTGTTAGACTTTTCTTTTCATTCACATACAAGATGCACAGTTACCTAGGTTCAAAAACCAAAAGTAATCAACTAAAAACTAATTTCAAAAGTGCAGAAGTATATTGAGGGAGCGCTCAGTGGAGTAGCAGCCGGGCTAAGGGTTGATGTCTTATGTTCGTTTCCTCCAGGGGGAGCAGTAGCAGTGAAATTCTGGAATTATTTTTGCGTCCTTAGAAAGACATTAGTGACACAACGCACTTTAGTCTCTGAGTAAGAGCTCTCCTTAGTAATCTCTTCAGTGGAGGATACCACAGGCTCATGCATGTTCTTATGCTAAGTACAGCTTGTTCCCATCTTCGTTCTTACACCAGTTCTGCAATGACTGAAGGAGGCTTATTTAAAGTGGAGCTAAACTAGACTTGCCAGGTCACTTCTCTAACATTGGACACATGTTCCATATCTGTATTAGTCAGTGATGTGAGATCACACCCAGGAACTTAAAAATGTCACTACGGCTAAAAAAAAAAAAAAAAAGACGTCCAATGCCATCCTGCGTATGTGATAAACACTATGGACCAGATCCAGAACTAAGAAACATGGTCCATTTACGCATAAAAGTATAAATGCACACAGTGGCGATTCTGTGCGCAATTTATGATAGATCAAGGGCATAGATGTGGCGTGCCAATGTATATTTAGGTTGGCTCAGTGGGAGGGGAATAGCATTTAAATTGTGTGTGGTGTGTGCCAGGATGTGTATTTTACATATGGAATTTCTCAACGCTCTTACTCAAAGCAATCCACATGGAAAAGATAAGGTAAGATTTAGCACCCTTTGGACCAGATTCAGATCTTTAAGCACTAAAGACTTACTCAAGAGAGGGCAAAACCATGTTGAATTGCAGGGGAGGTAATTTACATTAGAGTTGAGAGGTAATGGTTCCAGCCCAAGGTAGGAGGGGGAATAAGCATTGGGGTAGAGACAGGCGGAAATAGAAGGACTGAGGGCAGAAAGGAGGACTGGAGGCATTCGGGAAGGGGGGGGGGTGCATAGGCTAAGGGACAGAAAGAGGAAACATACACAAGGAGAAGGGAGAGAAGCCAGGGGCCCCCATATGCCATATACCTTAATCCAGTCCTGTCCAATAAGGGCTGATTGGTTGCGGTCTTATCTTGCATTTTAATTTTTATCCATTGCAATGTATATCCCATCCTGTTTCCAACCATGTTGGAAATGTCATTAGTTGCTTTCCATTCGGGATGCTTGGATACGCACAAATCCATTCCAAAGAATTAAGGCAGCCCAAAGGCTCAGCAGAATGACGCATGTACTCAAAATAGCTCCTGCCATCTTCCTTATCATACATTTCATCAGAACGACTATAATCAAACTCATGTATCTCCTAAAGGCGTCCATACTTAACAAACCTTCTCCTTTTTTTTCCAGCCTACGTTTCAGGATGAATGCAAGTTCACGGAAATCCTGCTATCCAATAACTATAACGCCTATGAGTCCAAACTGTATCAAGGTGCCTATCTCGGATTAAGCAAGCACGGGAAAATTAAGCGAGGAACTAAAGTGTCGCCGGCCATGACAGTGACGCATTTTCTTCCACGAATATGAAATCATTCAGAATGAGTCTAATAATTTTGCACATGTGAAAATCTCCCAGGTAACACAGTAGTCCATTTGCAGAATATATGTATATTTGGAAGGAGGAGATGTTCCTACCGGGTCATGCACCCTGTAATCGGCTAACGCGCTCCACCGGCAGGAAGTGCACGGCAGAAAAATGTGCTGTTTTTAGTACAGTAAATTGAATTATCCCTGATGGATAGAGGACACGCATTGGAAGCTGCGGTTTCCAATGGACTTATACCATTTTATTTTTCTGTTGGAAAAATAAACTGAAGTTTTGAAGTATACTTCCCAAACCTCGAAACTCAGATTTGCATTGCATGTAATTGTGCATATATTGTGTTTTTTTTAATGGTGATATTGTGCCACTGGATTTACATATTTTTAAAGACATTATTTAAGGACTAAGACATAACCTAAGTATTCTAACTATGGATTTAATTTATTTGTACCCTATGACGAGAGAATCTCCGAAATTAACAATGACATTACCTTTTGATAAATAATATATTTTCTCTGGGCTGTAGATAAATGCAGGGGTTACTGTAATGTATGAGACAAGCCCCGCCCACTGCGTCTCAATAATATGGACCACAGCATTGAAAAAATGGGGGCGTGGTTTCACTGCGCAATTGTCAGACGCTGTCTTAGAAGTCAAAGAGTAGAGTCGGGAGAGTTGGCAAGCATGACTGTACCCAGCTGACTGGTCTAAATGCTAATTCAGGCACAAGAAACATGGGGGCTGATCCAGAGTTGCACTTTTTAGGTGCTCGTGTAACCCTGAGTAAAACCACGTTGCAATATGAGGGGAGCACATGAAGTTTAATTTTATTGCAGAGAAAGCACTTTGCATTTGCACATAGCAATATCAAACTGCATACATTTATACCTTTATAGAGTTTAGAAATTTGAAGGTAAAGGAATTTGGTTAAAATGTCTCAATCCTGAACATGTTTGGTAATATTCCATTTCCAGGGTGCTTGGGGGTGGGACATCACATTTGCATAAATCACACTCAAGACTCCGCCCCTAAGAGGTAAAGCTTCCATTGATTAATATCATCAAGCCCCACCCATCCATAGTAACAATCATGGTTTGAGACCCTGATCAATATGAAACATTATGCAATATTATTACTATTCATTATTTGGAATTCTAAACTTAAACTGTGTCCTATTAAATGGAACAAGTTTTATTGCTGTTGTAACTATTTCATGCAATTACCAAAGATGCCAAGTATTTCTGAATATCAGGGAGCCTCCCTTAATAGTGGGTGATCTCCATGAGCGTTACTACCATTATAGCAGCCATGGGGCCCGCAGGCCCAATTGTCGGATTACCCAGTCTCCCCAGCAGTCAGAGGTCCGGAGCTTCTGGGAACGGGATCCCTTAAATGGACCCACAGCCAGATTTACTGTTGTGTTTCTTATTGTCTTATATATATATTTTACTGCAGTGTTGGGCCCCTGTGATTGTATAAAAAAAAAAAAAAAAAAAAAATATATATATATATATATATATATATATATATATAAACACATATTTATTTTTTTTAATAACCAACTGGTGATCTCCCTGACTCCCTGTAGAGTGGGCAATCTCTCTGATGCTATTTAGTTCCAGAATCAATGGCGCTATGATGACAGAATTCACAATAGACACACCCATGGGTGGAGCTACTGATAGACCACACCTCTTTGGTGCAAAGCTTTGGTGATTTAATCGCCATCTCCCAAGTTGTCAACCATGGTTATAACTTCAGTATAAAATCAGTAATGGACTCAACTTTCAGCCAAGTTGTTGGCACCTTAAGACAATGCGATAAGGGGGTAACAAGTAGGAAAAAACATAGGGATTTATGTATCCGGATTATTCCAGATGGAATTAAACTGGATCAGAGATGTAGATTTGATCATATAACATACATGGCTATAAATAAAAAATAGTGCAGTTTATATATATATTTCCTATTAGTTTCCTATTTTTATATAAAGCAAGGCACAAACAGTATGTCATATGGTCACGTTCTTGTTTGGGCCATCACTAGAAGCTGGATAACTCCACAATTGTTAACTATTAGTTTCTCCCTCCTGGGAGAAACCAAGTGTCAGCAGTATGGCGGGTGGAGGGTGGGGGGGAGAAGTGCGTAATTTCTGCAAGTCACGGCCGAAGCCCCACCCCCATGAATGGTAAACTCCATACATTTGGCATGAATGGACGGAGAGATGTCATCAAGCCCTGCCCATTCATAGTACAGATCGGGGCTGTGGCAGTGAACTGCTGACTCTCCCAGGATACCAGGCGAATCGCTCCGAGAGACTCAGCCACCCTGTGTAACTCACACCAACCAATTATATATAAAGATGTTGCTGTCAATGTAAATGTTTGCTATTTGCACAATTTGTACTAAATAGAATACTAAACGAATTACGTGCTAAACCGACAAAGACTTTTTGATGGACACTTTGGTTCTTAATTAAACTGGTGCAATATATGGACATTTATATGGACGGTATGGACATTTAGAAGTAGTGGTATGGAAACATAGAAAATAATAAAAGTGAATGGGAATTTATAGTTTATTAGCAGTGGGAGCCCATCCATGCTCAGCTTCTCCTCCATACTGTAGAACCTCTTCCTAAGTATATGCATGTGTGTATAATGCTGTGGCTATGGTTGTTTAGGCATGTGGAACATAGTGGTCTCCTAGGAGAAATCAAGACAGCATGGGATGGAGGGTGTGATTTATGCAAATCACACCCATAGCCCCACCCACTGACTGACAAAACCCATGCATTTGCTATGGTTAAGTGGGTGTGATATCATGAAGCCCCACCCATTCACAGTATGGATTGGGGCTGAGACAGTTATTTACATTTAGGCCCCAGGAGATTTGCCGACTCTCCCAGCATACTGGGAGAATTGCCTGGAATTCAGGAGTCTCCCGGAAATTCTGGGAACCTTTGAAAGGATTCATGTCAGGTTGACATTCCAAATAATAGTCTTAAGTCCCTACATTTACATTTACAATTTAGGAATAAAATAACCCCCCCCCCCCCCCCCCCCCTGCATTTTACACATTCATCCCTTTGAAGGTCAAGGAGAATCTGAGTCATACTGTTAAAAGACACAATGTGGCCGATTCAATCCCGTGCGACGACGGGAAAAATCGTGTAGCGCCAATGAATTGCGGGACTGAAAATTCACCCTTTTTATACACGGCTCTATTTTAGCGCAGGGGAAAATATTTGCTCCCGTGCGGTATTGAATCTGCTCCAATGATCCAATATGGTGACCTCACAAGTATGTAGAATGTCCTATTATTTGTGCTATGTCTATGGGGGAAAATGAAGGGAAGTAGGTGTACATGAGATAAGGTGACAGCACTGTATTCTGCTGTGTAATGGAAACGTGCATGTTGAGCTGTATGATAGCTATGGTGTTATACCTGGAAAAGAAACGATTGTCTACTGTATAAGTTTAAGGTTACGTTATATGGGGAAAGACTATGGAAGGTCTATTGTTATGCTACTTACATGTTTTTGACATGTTTAGATGAAGTGTAGATATTTATAGTTATTTGCAACATGCTGTGGTATTGGCATGTACCCCCAGGCATATGTAGCGCCTCCTAGGGGGTGTATATTGACATGGCGGCCCGCATTGAGAAGAGCAGGCCGATGATCAAATTCACTGTTTCCATGGATCAACAACAGTGTGCCATGGCAATGCATGCTTTGTAAATACTACAAAGTCCCCTTGAAAATGGGCATTATCGCCGAAAATGAACTTCGTAAATCGAGCCCCTTGTCCCCAAAGGTATGTTATTCCTTGAGGGTATTTATAAAGAGTCTGGCATTATTATTACATTCCTGTGCTAGGCTTATTAATACAATGTAATAACTAACCACCCAGTGACGTGAGAGCCGGTTCATTGTTTCCATTTGTACGAGGTCCTGAGATAGCTGAGATGCCAATACAATAGTGTTATATAAGGGTTATGGTGTAAGGTTAAAGTATCCCAAAGGATTTTGGGTAATGTATATTAAGAACCATGAAATGATGTCAGCGCAGGATTATTCATTTGTACGTCTTATGAAATAAATAACATTCAGTATTTACCCAATTAATTCATAATAGTAATAAGTAATATATTTTTCTTGAATGTATTGTGAGAAGCAATATGTTTATTTCATATAAATGTCTTTGGAGAAGTAATCATTGCCAAAATAAAGAAAAAGGAAGGAGGATATGTGGAGAGATGAGAAGTTAGGTACTATAGCTATATGATATAGCACAGCACGACAATGCATGTTTGTTTATGATGTAGAGTTATACAAGGTTGCCAACGTTTGGTTTCTGCCTTCCGGCAACATGGTGGCCTAAATGTACTAAGCAGGGGGATCGCAGGGAGATTGCAGGGAGATTGCTGGGAGATTGGAAAGTGGGGATTTTCCAGAATGGGAAAATCACTCATTAAATATGGATGGTCGAGGTTAGGTGTCACCAGCTCTGCCCATTCTATATACCAATCAGGGCTGGATGCAGTGATTTACATGAAATCAGCCAAGGTTCGGGATAATTGCTCAAAATTGGGGGTCTCCCGGAAATTCCAGGAGGAGTCAGCAACGTTGAGTTAAGGGCAGTATTTCAGTACACGCTGAATGTAGAGCGTCTGAGCAACAGTGAAACATTTGAAAGTGTCAAATTGGTGTAGTTCANTGCTTGGATATATATATATATACAGACCCTCCAACATGACCCATTCCACCAGGTACAAAATACTCTGTTCTGGAACTTCCAGCAATCAGTTACTATGGTAACCACCATTGTTACATTACTCAGACATCAGTTAGTTTGTTATAACCAGGTGAGTGACAGCTGAAAGACCAGGAGCGGAGTATTATGTACCTGGTGGAATGGCTCATGTTGGAGGATCTGTATATATATATGGTATATACTGGGTTTAAAGTGGTGATATTAAGGTGAGGTATGGTGCCCCCCTCCGAACCCATAATTTTATACTGATAGGTGTCACCTCCAGGTCAGTCTGAAGAGGGTGGGGCTTATGAAGAGGGCAGGTTTATGCAGGGGTGGGGCTTAGTGGGAGAAGAGGTGCCATACCGCCATATACCGGCCCACTTCCAGCTCATTTTGGGGGTCAAAATTGAGAAAAAATAAGTCCTGCCCATTTTTGCCACCGCGTTCACGGCATATTTTTACTTTAAATTAAACAAAAAACCTTATTGCCTACCGGTTCGTCCCCTTATCGGGACAAAGTTGTATACAGCCGGTACAGTCACCCAGTTACTCTGTACCGCTCTATAACAAACCTATTTAGACCACCTAAAAATATACAGCCCTGAGTAAAGGTCAAGTTTGCATTAACACGTTTACTCCTGGGAATGAAAGCCATAATTAGTCAATTCCACTGTCATATTTCACTGGTGCTCCATTAAGAATTTCTTGGGAGTCCTTTCTCGTAGATATTTTTACTTGACCTTATTGAAGGCACATTCATGTTAGAGACCCTCAATACTGAAAATATATAATACATAACTGGAGAACAGGTTCTAAATAACCAGACACTTAGAATCTCATTGGTTGCTGTGGGCAACGCCTCTCTATATCCCCATTTTTTTTTTTACGCTTTCGTTATTCTAATGCTGTAATATTTCTGTCACTGAAATTTTATTTAACGTTTACTTGATTAACTGTATGTTTGATACAGATGACAAATGCTGATAGGCAAAGCGTCTGTGTTTAAAAGATGCTTTGCAGTGGCTCAGACCCTCCAACATGACCCATTCCACCAGGTACAAAATACTCTGTTCTGGAACTTCCAGCAATCAGTTACTATGGTAACCACCATTGTTAAA
>JABWIB010012035.1:0-15754 GCA_016617825.1 Platyplectrum ornatum | reverse complement strand
GCAGAATAACTCCCTGGGTTTCTATGGTGACCCACAGTTCCTCAGTTTGAAATATATACTCTCCAATAAAAGGAGTGACTGTTTTTGTGAACAAATAAAATAAAGCCTCTCTCTAACTAATACACACACATAANATACATATATACATACTGTAAATATGTAAATAACCAAACACACATACATGTGTAACTGCTATCACACATACAAATACACACATCTGTTTCACACATAAATGTAGTCTCACACACACATATCATGAGGGACAAGCACCCTGAAACAGGTGTCTGCAGATGGGCACCTGCCTAATGTAAACAATAATTATCGATTTTGACTATACTGTTATATCCAGATTTATAGGAATAATAAAATTATCAACTGATCAATCCACAGGCAACCAGTCTAATGGAACAAGCAAATGTGTCTCANTAACTGCCAATATCACTGCATTGAATTGAAGTTAGCGTTTACTAGATTATTATCGAAACAACACCCAAGGCAATGATGTCTCCTGTCTGCTCCTGTCTAAGTGGTGTCCCTTCACATAATATAACATAATAACATTTTCTAAATAAGCATTGAGCCAAAATGAATTGCTTACGATTCATGGCGGGATTCTAGTGAGATTAACAAAAAATGTTTGTTCAAACATTTCGGAAACTTGACAGAATTGAAGACATTTGAGATATTTGCTGGGAAGGAGATTCTTGTAAGTATTCTAAATTAGGTTGTGTGTATAGATATACTTGAGAAGCCAAAAGACAATACATTAGCTTGCATTCCAATAACTAAGAGGATTACATGAAATACCATGTATTTTCCAGTTTGTAAGTGTTTGAAAATTCTGTGTGTGAGTTTTCTTGTTGACTTAATAAGTAATTATTGCTTAGGGGACTTCAATTATCNTTTTTTTTTCTTTGTAGTGTTGACAAAACTGACCACCACTTAGCAGCAACTGCTCTACAACACTACATTATGGTTTAAGTATGTGTTACAGTATTTTATGGGATTTCATATTTTATTGAGAAATATAATTTACAGTGCTTTACCCAAATCTCATGGTGAGTCTGAAAACATTAGAGTGCTGCACTATTTNAATATTAATGGAAAACAGATATTACATTTATGGTTTCCCAAAATGGTATTAAATGGCCAAGACATCTAAATTGCTTCCTGCTGAAAACCACATGTTTTTTTACTTAAGAACTGATGTTTAAAATCTGTTTGTCTATCATTAGTCCCTAACCCCTATCTCTTTAGGAACATAACAATATGAAAAGGCTTCATTGTATTTCCCTGTACTTGATCATTTTAGCAAAAATAAACCACACAACAAGACTATAAAGAAAAGAGCTCAGTGTGAACATGAACAATCCAATAATTCTAAAATATTTTCTTTGTGCTCATTTTATTTTGGATTCTACTGGTTATATAAACATATTTTTGTCCTTTTTGAAGGAGTTCATATATCTGTAATATATACCATTTGTCTATTATTATTATTTTAATAAAATTGGGAACATTGATAATGTAGTTTACAAAAATGTTTCTTTTTCATAGATTTTATGACTATAGCTGTTACAATGCCAAAACTACCTAGAAAATATGTTTAAGGGAGCCATTGTAACTAGAGATAAGTCAAATATTACTGAGAAGTAAATTATTATATTAAGGAAGTCGATTATCTGCTTTAATAATAGCAGACATTGTTTAACACATTATGACTGACATGGGAAATACAGCCTTTTAATGATATTTCATTAGAACCTATATAAAGAGAGCTAATGTTTTTACACAGCTTATCTTATACAATGCAATATATATTATGTGTTTTCATATATTATAGCCGGAAATTTCCATAACAATTATTCATAACCTTCTCAAGGACATACCTAAAGCAGATTGCTTATCTTTACACTAGTAATCTGTTTTACTGTTGCAAAATACACCTCATAAAACGTCAAGGTCTGATTGTTAATGAGCAATATGGAGAAAAACTTCCAGAGGGTTTCATGAGGACATGTCTAGGTTGACACAATATCACTGTTGTTCATATATAATGTACCTACAGAAAGCTGCACATTTATTGTTTATGGGCCCTATCGAGACCACCTAACCCAGAGGTTCTCAACCGTGGTCCTCAGGGACATCTAACAATGCATGTTTTCCAGGTCTCCTTGCTGTGGCACAAGTGTGTTCATTACTGACTGATCCACTGGTGTCGTTATATCACTTGTGATTGTGAGCAGACCTGGGAAACATGCACTGTTATGGGTCCTTNGGACTGTGGTTGAGAACACCTACCTAACCTCACCCCTTACATGTGAAGCCACGCTCCACATATGGAAATCTTATAGAAAACCAATTCTATACAGTCATTGAATATAAGTGCAGCTTCTGGCTATGTTCTGCATGATGGACGGGTGATTTACAGCATGAGTAATTATTATCAGTATCATTATTACATTGGGATCCAGCCCTTTATCATAATAAATGTTATTAATATTTATATAAAAGGTGCCACACAGTATCCATAGAACTGCACAGAAACAAGGTAAAATTAGGTGTCACGATCCCTGGACTTTTGCATTGCGCCGCCTAAAGGGGTGGGGGGGTACTATTGACCTGCGCTCAGGGCTGCCAGGAAACCTGTAGTTTAGATTGGATTTTTTTTAATTCACTTCACTGAGTGCCTACTTGAATTATTAAATATGAAGGGGCCCCAGGATTTTGCTGTACTGGGGCCAGAAATTTTCATGTTTGGTTCTGCATTGCCTCATCTAGTCATATGGGCACGTGGGTAATGCATGTAAATAGTCTTGATGAAACACTTATGTCTGTGATTGTTTTGAGCCATGTCTAGTGCTTCTAGTGCCATCCAATTCCTCTAAAAGATTGTGAATGGAGTCTAATATGTTAAAAGCACTAGCCAAATCTATTCCACCTGATGTGTATTTTAGAATCCTCTTGGAATTCTAAGAGTACCCGAATCAGTCACAAGGCAATTCGTCTTACAGGTTAAAGGCATACTTCTGTAGACTTTTTTTTAGAGTTTAGATATTTGTGGATATAATNATCATGTTGAAGGGCTGTCAAAGCAGTCAAGTTTCATACAATGCGGGGAAAGACTGTTTTGGCATTAGGACAGTTTACTCTCCCCCATCCCCCCTTATTGTGTTGCTTAGTCTGAATGGTTTTTTTTAAGTCTCTGCTCCATAATTTTGGTGATTGGATCACTTAAAGTCATTCCCCATCTAGATACTTGGTGATGCAGAAAAACAGTGCTTGGACTTTTGTTTGGTACAGGTGACAGATTAGACAAGAAACTTTACCTTTCCCTGTGGGTTAGTGAAAATNAATGCATAATTTTGCATTACTATTTAGATGTCATTGTCTGTAAATTGTAGCCAGTTAAAGGTATTTTCATGATCTTTTTATAGTTTAAAACAGAAAGTAGCCTCTATGTACCATAGTTTAAATCACTACACAATGTTAGTACATGTGAAGTTGTAGATATGACCAATAACTGTTTGTGTGGGGGATCAGAAAACATTCCAGAGTGCTCTCTCTAGACTGGAAGCCTAGGGCACATCTGTACATTACAGGAGCAACTGTTCTGACACTGACCTTCACTTATCTGTTTTCTTAGTTGGATATGATTGTCTAGACAGTTAAATACATAAATATTTTCTAGTTGTATATATTTTTTATGCATACTTTATATTTTCAGGTGCATTTTTGAACTTTCCCAGATGTTTATGGTGCCATTTCATTTATTTCCATATCATGAGAGGTTTAATACCTAATGCCATTCTGTTACTTGTTACAGTATTTTTAGCAATAAATTTATAACACGCTTCAGGATCACATGCCCGGAAATATTTTATGTATTTGCAGCTGCTTACATTGCAAGAGTTCTCAACTACATTCCTGACGTGATTCATGCATCTGAGATGCAGCCACAAACTTAATAAGAAACGTAGGGAATGAGCAAAATCTTCCGGAATCCGGATTGTCGTTGACTTTTTTTTTTTAATTTTAAAGATATTGATTTGTTAAATAAATGACCTTAACCCTAACCTTAATCTGAAGCTAAATTTAAAAAAATTGTTAGTATACTTAATAAAATAACACCCTCTATAACAAATAATTGCACCGAATATTATTTGACCAAAGTATTTAAAATAAATTATTATTATTAGTGTTACTATTATTATTTCATTACATATTTTTATACATCTTCTTATATTGTAGTCAGTACCACCATACAAACAAAGAAGGTACCGCACTAGCTGAATAAATACCTATGTAACAAAATCAGGTGCATGAGCTACAAGAAATTACAAGAAAAAGGCAAACTGCACTACCGACACAGACAGCCAGCCAGGGACGCGTCCCTTTGAGAAAGCTGACATCACGAGGCGAAACACACATCAGGATACACTATGTTATGGACATGGGCAGATATGCAGGATAAGTGGCAACCATCATGTATTTCAGTCTATCTATGTATCGTGAATTATACTTATATGTCTACTATATGCTCTGCTAACCAGTAAGATGTCTGCTTGATAAAACCGCTGTTATATTATCAGTTGCAGGCTCGGATGNATAGTTAATAACAACTTCTATGTATTCTAGTTTATACAGAGTAAGCTCAATATTTTGTAATGTATGTTCTATTGGGTGGTATTGCCATGTTTTACACTACTTAATGTCACTGCCGATACTGCTGAGAGGGTATACAGACTACACACCAGTGCCAGTCTCATTGCCCATTATTTTATTATATCCCTAGAATAGGGAGGGACAGATTGATTTCGCAGGGGGTCCATGTCAGAAATAAAACAAATTGGGGGTGTACATGATGTAATTGTGGGTTTATGTGAGAAGATCTCATTAGGCAGATCCATAATTACACCAAACACAAATTCTGTATACAAAATATTTAATAGTATTATTTATTTTTCTATAAAAAAAAAACCTATGTTGATCAAAATTTAGGATGTTATAATTTACGACTGTAACGTCTGTGCACATATGCGCTGAAGTAAAAGTTCGGGAACTTACATATGACATTTCCGTAAGTCCCCTAACAGTTATAATCAAGGATCCAATGTTCTTAACCGCTACACTAAAACACTTCGTTATTAGCTAAGAATCAAAGTTCCTTAGCTAAAGACATAAAAATAATGCTGTTTTCTTTGTTTCCTAAGAGGGCTGTGCATAAATGTATTAAGTGATGATGAGCTTACCTGTCGTTAGCACTGCAACCATGGCACAACAGGACTTTAATTGAATATTTTTCTAGTTTGAAATGATGAGAACAATGTTCCATGTCATATTTGTTCATGGATTATGTACAAAAAATATTTCATTTATTCTGCTTCTTTGTGTAAATATAAANAATTATTTTAAAATTCTGAAATCATTACATTACAGGATGCAACAAACAACTTACAAATGAGAATGTTATTGTACATGGAAAACTATTGCCTGTAAACATACTGATGACTTGAAATGCACTTTTTCCACACAGAATACATAATGACTCTGGGGGGGGGTTTATATATATAAGAACAGGGACTTTTGTTTTCACATAATTTGCTTCAAGCATTTCACTGTGTCCAGCAGTTTTATATTTCGACCTTCCTCCATTTAAATTAAAAACAGAAAGGAAAATGTCAGGACAAAGACAGAGATAAGTATATATTTTTCTTTAGAAAAATAAACACTGAAGAGCAAAGATAACANAGGCATAATGTAGAAATATCATCAGATTTGTTTGATTTATATATGTGATCCGGCAGATAAAAGCATATTCTTACAGTATGCATTGCACTGTTTGGTATTACAATACGGGAGTGGTAATGTCTGTGAAATTACACGTTGTGTCAAAATGTTGTTTCCTTCTTTGAAACACGCGGTATGTTTGTCCAATAACACACAAAAGGGGCCCAATCTAAGCTTGTAAAAATATGAAATGTGAAAGTTCAGTGTGTAAGACCATCTGGTCTGAAATGACCATATAAATTATGATAAAAATTGTAGAGGAATACCAAATGGCTTTAATTAACAAAAAAAAAAACTTGTAATGAAGTGTATATTTCTGATGTCATTTGTGCTGAATCTTAGAATGAATAGGAGGTCCAGGCACCACTAGTGATATTTATTTGGTCACTGTGAAAACAATCGCAGTAGCTTACAACAGCAAACAGAGACACAAGGTTTTTAGCAAGGAAAACAACTTGTAAACACAAATTTTAGTCAACTTAATGTTTTGCGCAGACCTTTGGTTTAAAGTCAGAAACTCATACTTCTCTCTGGGGTTATTTGACTGAAAAACTCAATATATTAAAGCAGCTAAAATAATAATTCAGTGTTTACACATGTACTTTTCTTCGATCTGGAAAATATGTTGTTTGTTCATGTAGTTTTCCTTACAGTGTTTAGTTCATGTATATATTGCCTGTGAGTTTAAGGGGTCAACTCAGCCAGTAGTACACAGTTCTCCAGAGCTCTGAAGAGTATAATGTGAACAAATAGTGGTGGTTTGGCATCTGGCTTCAGGCAATGGAGAGAAGAATTGACATATAGGAAACTTGTATAAAGACTGTATTAGGTGATGACACTCTCCCTACTACCCCTTTTCCACCAAAACCCAGGTAAATGCCTGGGTTTGTTATCCTGGAATTTAATCGGATGTTCCCAGGTTGACACAATTTCNACTGAATGGAGTAGAGTATTATAACTTATGCTGCATAGGTTACAATACTCTACGCCATTCATACAGTATCAACAACATTTTACAGTAGCAGCATGTGCTGGTGCTATTGTATGAATGAGTATAGTGGTGTTACTACTATACTCATTCATATAGTAGCACTGGCACATGTTACTACCATAACACTACCGCTTTACTATTATGTTTTAAAGTGAAACCTGGATCATTACTGTTTCCATTGCAGCAACCAGGAAAAAATATAAGTATAAGCATTGGTCCTGCAAAATTGACCCAGGTTTTATGCATGTTCATGTTCATGTTTATATAGCCAGGGTTTTTTTTTGTTGGCGGAAAAGAAGTAAACCATGTGTAGCAGTCTCCTGATGTATCTATCAGTACCTATCCATTAACTATCCATATACAAAATAAGTACTGGCTTATTTATCATNTTCACTTTATTTATTTTATATAGGAAACTTGTTTTATTGACTGTATGTTGCAAAGAGAAATGGAAAATCTTTTTCAGAATTTTTTTTACATCATCATACTTCACTGACGTAAGGGAAGAGATGGAGACAGCCTGGAAATGAAAAAGGAACTATAGGCTGCCAGACTACAGTTTCCACTCGTNGTCTAGCAAGATATACCTTGTTGAATCGACTCTAGATGTTACTAGTAGGTTGTTCAAATGTATGGAACTTCACAGGCTTGGTTTCTTCATAAGCATGCCTGATCCCTGCACTGTAGGCGGGTATAGGTATGCTAAATGGCCTCTTAAGGAAACAGATCAGCATGTAAAGTTTAGAAAGCTTTAAGTTAGGGGAAGGAGAGGGGAATGAACTCTGTTGCACGTACACTGTCAGTAACTAAACTAATTTCTTTCAAAACATTTATGATATTGTGAAAGGTTTGATACCTAAAAGAATGCCAATGTGCAACTCCATTGTGCAAAAATAAACTTAATTATCTTGTACTATTTCCAATATCAATTTATCATTGATTATAGCTTTGTATTATTTATTCTTTTCATGTTCTCTATCAGTATTATAAATTACTGATAGATTATTCAAATATGATGACAAAACATGATATTTCACTTAAAATCCCCCCAAAAAAAACCCATATACAAAAAAAACAAAAACTGATATACAGCACTCACAGGGGTATATTTACTAAGCGGTGAGATTGCAGTGGGGNTGTTGCCCACANCAGCCAGATTCAAGCNCTCAGTTTCATTTTACACACTGGGGAATGTGAACTGGAATCTGATTGCTATGGGCAACATCCCCACTTTTCAATCTCACTGCAATCTCGCCGCTTAGTAAATATACCCCACAGTCTTGAGGGAATCAGTCCATAAATCTGTCAATACATCATGTTACAATAAATTGATTTATTCCTTCAAGACGGTGAGTGCTGCCTTTATTCCATGTTTTGTATATATATATATATATATATATATATATATATATATATATAGTCCATTTGGAAGGCACTCATAGACAGTCCAATACAGTCTACATGAAGCATGCCCTGAAGAAAGCTTGAACAAACTGAAACGTCGGTGATATCAACTAGTGTGCTTATTTAATGATTATTTGAAAATCCCAGGAGTGCCTTCCACTACACAAGCTATATATATATATATATTATATGGTATAACTTTAATTTAATGGGGGAGAGTATATGAGAGAGAGTATATGATGATTCAGACCCAAATAAAACTTACTAATGCAACCACCTGCATGTCCTGGAAAAGGAAAGCTTTATGCTACTAACCTCAGTCCAGACCCAAATATTCATTTACATAATGTATATGATGATTCCTTCTAGACTGTGAGTGTTGCCTTTTTCAACGTTGTGTATATGTTTGTATGTGTATGTATATGTCCGCCCGATGACATTTAAAGTTTAGTCTAGCAGCTTATGGTTCCTTTTGGCCAGATTCTTTCCCTATAAAAGGGAGGGGTTTAGGGAAAAGATTATGTGATTTGAATATATAAGGTCAATTGTATGTAGAGTTTGTCCAAGAGATAAATGGAACTTATCTTGAAATCAAACCTGTACAATGTTACATGGCCTGCGTATCCATTAGGAGATTTCAGGCAAATGTCAGGCAAAACGTCCGACAAAACAAATGGCGAGGCAGCTGGGCAGGAGGCAATGTCTGAAAAAAATTATAATAAAAAAAGAAAGAAATAATGGAAGGGTGTGGCAGACGGCAATATTTTCAATTTAGGCTTTAGAATGCTTTAGAAGTGGATGCAAAGCAATGTACAGTANATTCCACTTCAGTGGCCAATGTAGAATTCATGTCAATGACAACAATGGGTGAAGGCTTTTGTCTAAATTACATCCTCAAACTTATGCAGTTAAATGACATACATTTCATAGACAGGGCGTCGCAAAAAAGGTGTCAGAGCTTATAACAGTTGCTGGTAACCCCAGGAGTACTGGCTGATTTGTTACTGCTTNGACTAATCTCAGAAGCTAAATTAGAAAATATCCACATGGCTTCACAATGGACAAAGTAATTCCACTACTTGGGTGTGTTAAGAATTCACATATTTAAGTATTCACCTTTGCCTACAGTTATAAATGCCATCTTCATAATTTGTCGCTTACAGTATTTGACAGTTTTGGACACTCCTTTTAAACAAACAGTTTTTTTTTCTGTAAAGATGATTCCTAACAGAAAAGGATTGTCACGTTGTCTTCNAAGTGGTTAATTCTTGAAGCATCTATTAAGGTTGACAGTGTTCTACTATAAATACCCTTATAATCTTATAGTGTAGAAGTAAAATATGTTTTTTATGTTAATAACAATAAACTGGACCCAAGCTTTCTTAATATGTGTCATTTTTACATCATGTGCGACCCTAAAGGTCCTTCTGTGCTACGCCAGAGAAGGAAGGGGGGTATGCATACAGCGAATAGGAGGAGAGGAGGAGGGAAGGATTTTAATAGTAAGGGCTATCTCGGATTCCCCTGCGAATTACCTGTACGTNGGAAAATTTGCATAATGCGTGGTTCCACATTATCTGTTGTGAATAATATTTTTGAAGTATATAAAATGATTTCATAAAATGTCAATGAAAAGTTAAACCAATTAAAAATATATTCTTGCGTTAAGATCTCCTGCCCTGCATCTGCTGCTTTGACGTTCACATGCATTAGAGTTGAAATAGTCCTTAATGGAACAGATCCAGACTTAAAAATATGAGTGTAAAGTTACACCTGGGCAAAGCCATGTTGAATTACAGGGGAGGTAAAATAAATGTTATTGTTTGCATACATACTGAAGATTGTCTGTAGGTGTGGGCCTTTTTTCAGATAGAGGCCTGGGGCTATAGTCCCATCCGCCCCATTGTTAATCTGGCCCTGAGTGTACCCAACCTACACCTCAATGCACCATCCCACTGCACTGTTCAAATGACTTCTAAAGAGACATTCTGGATCCCGACTTGTTCAGGAACTCTGCTGTGTGCAAATGAGTAGGCATGAAGTTACTACTACATAAATCTCAATAAATATGGGAACTGATGAAAAAAATATACATAGTAGTTCTGTTTATTTTTTGTAATTTATACTTCATATTTTCTGCTTACATAAAAAGAGATGCATTTCTTAAACTTTTCTGATTCTAAAGTTTCACAAAGTCTCACGATCTTCAAATTTTGTCACTTAGCTCAGATTTTATTTTGAGATTGTAATTACATAACTTGGGGTCTTAGTAATTTTTATTAATTGCACTTATTCAATATTCCATTATGTTTTCCAACTCTTGCTTCAAAACAATAATAAATATTCATAATGTTTTCCTCCTGTTTTATTTTTCCAACAGGTGTCAAAAACATAACAAGAAAAACAACACTACATTTTTTTTAAATGCATTCAATGTGAGCCAAATTGTTTCAGTGTTAAAGCACACAATCACAAATTTCTCACAGTCCTTTATGTACAATTTAGTGGGTGGTCTAAAATGATTTGGAAAATAATGCTTCAGCAGCAATTTGCAGCTCGAAGAGTCAGATATCCAGATGTGTCAATAATCATTGAAAATTACAAACAGATGGCAAGCCTTGTTGTTGATGAAATGAAACTAGTTTCCTCTGCTGTCTTGTTCTCTCGCACTGACAAGTCATGCTTGATGTATTTCCCTATGAGCATTAAGGTCTTCACTTAAGTTCAGCCAAGTAGAAGTAAATTTTTTTAGATGTACTAAACCTTAATCTGCTTCTCCTTCGCTGCTAAATACAGATGTCAGGTATTTAATGATATCAACAGAAACACGTTGCTTGTCAATGTTCTATGCTAAATTTTCCAAAAATATTAAATATGCAAAACATATACACTTAATTAGCAAACAATANTCTCATTCTTCCATAGTAAATTTACAAGGGAGATGAAGTAGGAGTAACAATGTTCTTTTCAGGCAAATATTGTCTTGGCTAGAATATTCAGTGGAATTGCATCTTGTCCCAATTATGATTTAAGCTTCCAGCTTTTATTTAGAGAATCTCTGTAGGTGGATTATTTATGTAAGATAGAAATACATGCCTTTTTTTTTGTAGTAGAGATGTTCTGTGCTGTAGACCAAGGAATTGATCCAGGGATATGCTCGCTTACTTTTCAGGTGGAAATGCAGTGAGATGCCGCTGCTCTACCCTTCACTTCCATGGGTTCTGCTTTAGGTGAACAGGGTTTTCCACTATTTTAAATTGTAAAGGTTTAGCACTGATGAGTTAGTAGCAGGCTGGATTTAAATGCAATTTACTTTCAAAATACATTTTAGAATTTTTGTTGTTTAACCCCTTCAAGAAGGGGCTCTATTTTCCAAATCTGACATGTGTCACTTTATGTGGTAATGACTTTTCAATGCTTTTACTTAGCCAACTGATTCTGAGATTGTTTTTTCGTAACACATTGTACATTAAGTTAGTGGTCAATTTTGGTTGATACAGTCTGTATTTGTTCGTGAAAAATTCAAAATGTTACAATTTCTGCTTGTTTGACATATAGTCATACCACACAAAATAGTTAATAACTAATAATTACCATGTCTAATTTCTGTTTTTTACATTTTTTTTTACTTTTTTAGGATGGTAGGGGGCTTTTTTTTGTTTACAAAAATTTAGGGGCCAGTTCATGTTGGATGTGGCTTTGAGAGGCCTGCGTGATAGACACCCCCATAAATACACCATTTAGAAAACTGCAGCCCTCAAAGTATCCAAAACAGCACTCTGGAAGTTTGTTAACCCTTTATGTGTTTAACAAGAATTAAAGCAAAAAGAGGGTANATTTTTTTTAGCAAATTTTACATGATAATCCATTTTATTCTGGACAGATGTTAAACCAGGATAGATGTTAACTGGAAGACAAAACTTAAAATGTAATTCACTGATTCTGCAGATTTTAGAAATATCCCATATATGGTTGTAAAACACTATTTGGGTACACCGTAGGGGTCAGAAGTGAAGGAGCAGCATCTGGCTTTTTTTAGTGCAGATTCAGCTGGAATGGTTTTAGTGCGCCATGTTGCATTTGCAGAGCCCCGATTATAGGGTAAAGTCTCCCAACAAGTGATATAATATTATAAACTACACCACCCCCAAGCAACTGATATATGGATATAGGGCCAGATTCAGCTTTTCACTCTAATGACTTACACTCATGAGTTATACTCTCATGGGCAAAACCATGTTGAATTGCAGGGGAGGTAAATTTAATTAGTTGCAATCAACATAACAAATGACAGCTGATGTTTCCTAGTCTAATAAAAATGTAGCAGTATCGCTGGTCAGTATCTGTGTGCAAAATGCAACAATAAAGCATTCTGCCTGTATGCACACACTGACATTCCTTTTTCCTCCCCTGCAATTCAATGTGGTTTTACCCAAGAGAGTGTAACTCATGAGTGTAAGTCATTAGAGTGAAAAGCTGAATCTGGCCCTATATCCATATATCAGTTGCTTGGGGGGGGGTGTAGTTTATAACATTATATCACTTGTTGGGAGACTTTACCCTATAATCGGGGCTCTGCAAATGCAACATGGCGGTGTAACTCATGAGTGTAAGTCATGAGAGTGAAAAGCTGAATCCAGCCCATAGTGAGCAGTTTGACTCCAGTGATGTTTTGTAGCGTGAACACCCTTCCTGTAAGGGTGGGCGGGGATTTAACTTTAAATTTTTAACATTTCATTTTTTTTTACAGTTTTCATTCAAATGTTTTCAAAAGTTGGCATAGTACTCACGGCAGTTACTATGCAGGCTCTTGTGAATGAAACTATTGTAAATATCATATTTTTAATGCTGAAAATATTCACTTTAGTTTCATTCACAAAAGCTGATCATAATAACGACCGGGATTAATATGCCATATTTTGTATCAGTAGAGTAAAAAAAAATACATTTAAAAAAAAACACACACAGACACAATAGATTTATTTCTTTTTTATGGTTTTTTTTGTTTTTTAATTATTACATTTTATTTATTTTTTTACATTTATTTAACACTTATCCATTCCCAAACAGACTACTGATAGCCTGATTGTGGAAAAATTTGCACACGATCTTACAGATCTGTCAGTATTCTGTCCCTTTAAAGCCACAATTGGCTAGTCAGAAATTACTAGCCAATCGCAGTCTTTGCCAGGGGGTGGGGCTGGACTGTGGGAAAACTCTTAATAAGACCCCAAGACCTATATTTAATAAGCTGGGGGATTTAAAAGGAAAGATTCTGCCCATAGAAACCATTCAGATTCTAGATGACATTGTCACCGCTGAGATGTATGCAAATGAAGGTGAAAAAGACACCTATCAAAAACATTTTCTACTTTACAATGTTTGTGTGGATGAGGTATGAGTGTATTTGTAATTTAATGTAGTTTTTGATTTTCTGGACTATGGAGAATACTGGTCGATTTGGGCCAATTCGCCTGGGAAAGGCGAGAAGAGATGAGTGAGATGACACCAGAGAGATGACAGCAAGAACATCCTGCTTCTTAGTAAATTCAAAGGTTGTACGTCCTTCATATTAAAACCCGCCATGCCGCGCTTAAAACAGCGAAATGGAAGTGAGAACATATTTAGTGTGTTTAGCCAATTTTATTGTTTATTAGCCTAATTTTAGTCATATACTTATTGTATTATTAAATATAGATGGCAGATAATATCAAAGGAAATGTAGATCATGAACCTATATATTCCCCTTAGATAGCTTCTAAGAAAAATATTTCTTTAACGTAAGAAACTTTTTTTTCATGTAATCTACCTTTTACTTTGAATCTTGCTCTTCAAGTGTTTTTCTAGCATGAGTTTGAAATCAGCATCACACAGGCACATTTAATACAAAACATCTCTAAAGTATAATGCTATTTGTTTTTGGTTTTTCTGAACTTCAAGCCTAGTCTTAAGCTGTCCCTATCACCACACGTGGGTGGACAGGATTAAATTGAATCCATCTTGCTTTCTGAATATTCCTTATTACCCTTGGGTAAACACATTAGAATTAAGAACATACAAAGTCAGAAAGCACTGTTTTAAACCACAGGGAACTTAACTCTTCACATTATTTAAAAGTTGCTGTAACATTGCAGGTAAATTAGTATCTTATGCAGGACACATTTGAAGCAGATGTTTCTATGCTACATAATGACAACAAGCTACCTACCAATTCATGGAAAAGTCTAAAGACTATAAATTATCTATTTTTTTATGATTTATGGGTGATTGCATCTTGGCTGCACTGCAACTGTTTTCCACCTACACATGATCCCACGCCAAGCCTCCAAGGTTTTGTAATTTTCTTTGTCAAATGACTTCTATCCGATCATCTATAAAATAATATGGTTTTCTTTTCTATTTTGCCAAGCTTTTATACAGCCAAGATGTGAATCCAAGACACTCACTGTTTAAATACAGGGAGAGAGAAAAAGCTGAAAAACTAAATACACTTAGGCTTGTATTCAGATGGGGATAATGAGATGATGCATCACCTTAAATCCATAATATAGAAAAATATTGTAGCTGCCAATCAGGCAGCTTATCATAAGCAAACTGTACAGTCATACTCTTTAGTAAAACGGCATCCCAGTAAACCTGCTGAAATGACTGAGAGCACGCAGAGCGTTTGTGATAGTCATTCCAGAATACAAAGATAAAACTGGAACTTGTCATTACAGTTTTCCACATCTAAAATAGTTGTAAAAAATNGTTCCTGCCAATTGTAAATGAAACTACATTTGGTTAAGAAAAAAAATATATAACAGCATCTTGCAGACTATGAACACATAAGAATTGGCAGATGGGATTAACAATAAAGTAATAAAAATACCACTACTGTAGCTGAGGTCTTGGTAACTTATGATAATCACATTTCTTGGCTAAGTGGGTAAAATGATGTTGCATGGAAAATCTGATCTTCTTGCCTGTGCATACTATTTGAACTAACTCTAGCCCAATGGACTGAATCCAGAATTGCGTGAAAACTGGGTTGGCATACAGGTCTACTTTACGCGCTATAGATAGGAGTTCACTGCCATCTTCTCCCCCACCTTGTACAGGCTTCATCCCACATTCAGATCTACGCGCTGACTTGCTTACGTACCAAGCAGCACTGGTNTAACTATAGAGGGTGGGGCGAGTGAAAGTGCTACGGGGCCCGGTGGTTAGGGGAAGCTAGAGGGGACCCAGGATTCAGTGTTAAACTCTGTGTTATTTTGAGCACTTAATTTTCCTCTGCTCATGGCATGTTGCCAGCTGAATGGCACCCCAAATATAAACGGACCGGCAAGCGACAAGTGGCAGCAATTTGCTTCCCCTGTCGCCATGGAAAAAAAACAAGCACTGGAACTCATCTAGTGATGCCTGGGGTTAAACTAAGGTATGCTTTATTTTTTGCATTTTGCTGTTATTGGACTTGTGCTAGGAAACATCATCTCTCACTTGTAATACTGATTGCAATTAATTCAATTTACCTCCCCTGCAATTCAACATGGTTTTGCCCATGAGAGTGTAAAGCTGGGCACACAC
>JABWIB010012029.1:4313-15700 GCA_016617825.1 Platyplectrum ornatum | reverse complement strand
TCCGAACGTTCACAAAGGGACCGAAAGTGGCAGCAAGCACAAAAAACACACCAGTCCAAAAAACTGGTTGCAGGACCAAAGGTCGCAGGAAATGCTCTTTTATCACCGCCTTCCAAAGCCTGTGTCACTCATAGAAAACCAGCCTATTATGTTAATTTTATGAACGTCAGTAACGAATTTTGTGCCATGTGTGCTACAGACCGATTTTTTTGCTAACCATTTTTTACCGCAAAAATCATTACGTTACGTAACTGTTTTTTTTTTCGGACCGACATTCGTGTCGTGTATGGTAGCGATATTAACACCTTCCTCAAGGGAAAAATCTTCTGCAAAATCGGTCGAAAACACGCGGAAACGGCAATCGCTCCCGTGTATGGCCAGCTTTATACCATACTTAAGCTCATTTGCTGTGGTAGTTTAACTAGGGTTTTCAGATACACTGGCAACATTGTTGTAACAAATTATATACAAATTATATAAAGTTTAACTGGGAGACCGCTGTGAGCCAACTATTGATGCGCACGTTTCGCTCATGTTTTGTATTATCTTAAAAGAAAATAACTCTCTGTGGATATTGGTTTTACCCTGCAGAAGGTCTATAATTCAATCATTACAACACATCTCCAAACTGAACTTTGCTGTTATCAGAGTCTTTCCCAAACCTGGTCGGAAGCCTGCAGTGCCTGCCTCATACAGACCCATATCCTTGCTCAATATGGACTACAACATTTTCACCAAAATCCCATCTGAATGGTTTAAGTTCATCTTACCATCCCTAATCCATAGGGACTAGACAGGGTTTGTGCAAACACCTTGGTGATGAAAAGCATATGTTCTAATCACATGGGACCATCTCTCCAAAATTTTTCGGCAGTTCGGTTTCCCAGAAGACTGTTGCTATCCTACATACATTGTATCATGACCCTTATACTCAGATAGATGGGAATGGAGCTTTGTCCTCCCCTTTTTGTATACAAAGGGGCACAAGACAGGGTTTCTCTCTCTTCCCATTATTGTTTGCCCTGGCCTTGGAATCATTGGCTGTGCATCTGTAAAGTCTGATAGGTTACTTAGATATTGGAACTGGTTCAATTGAATATCGTTATTTGCTGACGACATGCTTTTGTTGGTTCCATCCTGCTCCTTTCCAGAGATAATGTTGGCTATTAGTAGTTTCTGGTCATTTGCTGAGTAAAAAGTCAACTTTACAAAGTCAGAAATATTACGGCTGTCCCACAGGGACCTTTCATTGTTGGGACTNCTCTCTGTTTTTGGTTATCCACACCAGTCTCACATACCTAGGAATCACAATTACCCCTACCATTGGAACACTTTAGAATGCTAATTTCCCAGCCATCATTAGGTGCATTGCTAGATTGGTGAACAATTCGATGTCACCGCCTTTCACTTTCTTGGGCCGCTTAGCGTCAATAAAGTGTTCTCTTTCCCAACTTACCATAATCGATCCAGATATTACCTGGATCTGACGTGCATGAATGAAGTACCCTTTTTCTGAAGTTCATTCTACTCATTCCCAAGTCACGGGGTGGCCTAAATCTTTCTAACATTTTCCGATTTAAGTAAACTGCTTTGTTGCTATACTACTGACTGGCTTTTAGAAAAACAAATCTGCAACAATAGATCAAAATAAATAGAACTATATGCTCCGTTCTCTCCATTGGCACTGCTACATTCCCCTAAACCACTTGTCCCATCCCACATATATAGCCATATTCTATTTAGGGATCGTTGTGGTAACTCAACAAAAAATACAATACATCCCCCGTTGTTGAGTGTATAATTCTACACCTCGCCTAATACATTTTGTGGATGCCTTTATCCCAGAGCTGGAAGGCTAATATCTAGAGGTTACGGTGTTTGAATGGCTTGCTTACCCACTATAGAATTATGTTTAAATATTCGAGGTCTACTTTCTTGCAGGAGGTCTATATTAGGACTCTCCATAGGGCATGTAGCCAGAGAAAACATATGATTCCGGGGTGTGTGGGGTTGAATAATTTTGGACTTTTTGCCATGTTATTTTATATTAATGTATATCTTCTCTGTCATGTGTTAACTAACATCACTCTATGTATTTTTCCTGCATACACAGGTATGCAGCACTTACTAGTTCAGGTGCCCTTTGTGACTTTACCTGTTTAAATATATGATAATGGTGAATGCAGCATTTAATATTCAATCAGTGAATGACACATATTTACCAAAGGTATAGTAGTCCAGGTTGCCCATTGTTCAGGTGCCGTCCTCATTCCCCCATCCTCACACACAGCTGTCCTGTGAGTGCTATGATCCTGGTACTAAGAATTCAGCCTGTAGACAGAGACCCAGACTGTTACAGGGAGCGGCTCCTAAATACTTGGGCAACCCCTGATGTTACTTTGTAATTGCCATCTGAACCGAAGCTAAGTATAATAAATGTTTTATTTCTTTTAATATATCACGCTTGGTCTTTATCCCACTAATGGTACCAAAATAAATCCTACATAAAACATGGGGACACCTAGCTCTTACCCTAAGTGCAAGGCCTCCTTTGCTTGCCATGTTTTGTACTCATGTGGTAGGGTTCGTAAGTTCTGGGACAAAGTTATGCTTATGTTTCATTGCTTCTCTATTGTAGGATCCCACCTGCCAAAAAAATCTGCATACTCTATTGTGTGCCAATATTAATACCTGGAAACCAGGTAGACAGCTCACTAAGGTCATACCTCTTCTCACAATTGTAGTTGCAGTGACCAAAAAAGCCATCCTCAAACACTGGACCAGCTCTCCTACTCCACAGTTGGCTTTGGTCAAATCAATGTTATTACACACACTGTACTGCGATAAGAGAGATGCTTTCCCTGATGTGCAAAACAGTGTTGAGCATTTTGACATCAAGTGGGGTCTTTTTATTGACTTATTGCACAACATTGAATTGAATATTCTATCTCTGTTTATTTCTACTACCTGGTACCTGTGCAGAACTAATACCCCCTGTAGGCTCATGAGAGAATGGTTGTGTGGGGACAAATGTATTTTATTTCCCTATTAATGTTTTCTATGTTTTGAATATTCTGTAAATTGTGCATCTGTGTGATGGTGTGGGGTCATTTTTGAGAAGTCATCATTATCGTTCTTATCATACTTTTCCGACCTGTATCAAGTTATATTGGGGCCAATTCAAATTAGACGTTAGACGCGAAAAAGCTTGTTGCGCACTTTTTCGAGTCTAATACGGTACTACTTAACCGCGTCTTTTTATACACGGCTAGAATCACTAGATAAGAAGGCGCAAGTTTTCTCCTTTAGGCCTAAATTTACTAAGCAGTTAGATTGCTGTGAGATTGAGAAGTGGGTATGTTGCCCATAGCAACCAATCAGATTTAAGCTGTCAGTTTCATTTTATACACTGGAGAATATGAGCTTGAATATGATTGGTTGNTGTGGGCAACATCCCCAATTTTCAATCTCACTGCAATCTCACCGCTTTGTAAATTTAGGCCTTAGACTAGATTAAGTTAGTGTTAATGTTTAATTAAGTAAGAAATCATATTTTGAAATTAACAAAGAAAAGGAGTAGGTGGCTATTTTGATAAATATAATATAAACTCTTTCTTGCAATGAGATTAAAAGCATAATAAAAAGAAAAGTAGAATTTTCATAATTTTCCTATTGTGTTTTATCTCATTAAAATAGAGTTCATTATATATTTATNTAATTAGTGTAGTTCATACATAATTTACACCCATCTACCATTTCTGATGTATAATGTGGGTATGGATTATATAAAATACACTCTTTATTGTAAAGATATTATAAATATGATAGGAAGATTATGCATTTTCTTAATTTTCTAATTATATGACTAGTGTATTCTACTTATATGACTAGTGTAGTGCAGAGGTAAGCAAAGTAACCTGCAACTCTCCAGGTGTTGTCAAAGTCCCAGCATACTGTAATTGCATATACATAGTTGATACTTACAATTGGGAAGGGGGGAGGGTCTCCGTGGCGTGGGGGGAAGTATGGCCGCCGCTGGAATTATATGCATTGAAAAATATGGAGATACTAAGGGTCCTTAAACTGAGGATGTTTGGGAATCATTGGTTTAAGGTTTGAGCCGGAAGTAAGGCTGAGGCTGGAGGACTTGATAGAGGATGGCTGTAAAGTTGGGGCTGTGGGTAAGGTAAAGAATAGGGGTAAGAAAATGGTCCACCTCCCAGTTAGGTTGTTTGCTATAATTCCATTGAACTATAAGGGAGGCACGTTAAAACTGTGAAAACAGAATTAGAAAGGAGAGCTGAAATTTCATAGCTCACTTCTAATTTACAGTTTAAACATAAAACTATGCAGTTTGTGAGATCTTTGTGCAAAAGCAAAGTTTTTTCTCTGCATGCATTAGAATTAGTGCTAATAAATTGCAGAAACTGTAATGTATTTCCTCCAAAAAAATATTGATAAAGAATTAATAGGCACCTAAAAATGATCATTTATTATTATTATTATTACCAGTAGTAGTAGTATTAAATGTTAAGTTATATTAGACGTCCCTCTGTGAAGCTAGTATTGTATTAAGTCAAAAGAAACTCTGAGCTATCTTTGGAGAATATACAGCCTTCGTAACATTGTTACATGTATTATGCCTATTGCTGACATTGAATGATGATTTAAATCATACCAATGAGAGTTCTATGTGTGCACCCTAAGGATAGGTTCTTGACAGGTGGCACACAGTACCAGCCTGTATTGTTATTATTGTTATTTAACATGGGTAGCACCATAGTGTAGTCAATGCAACCTATTTTTCTTCTTTTGTAGAACTTTAAAATATATGTCTGAGTACATTAGAAATACCACAAAAGCTGTGTGCTCACACTTCAAAGAGATGCACAATAATGCATATTCCATATCACAATCTGTTAGAAAATGAAACAAGTCACCCCAAGCTGGCACAACACAGATGGTACCTTATTGTGGAAAGACTAGAAATGTAATTAATATATGATCAGGAATTTGAAATAGTGAGTATTTTAAGTATTTTTGTCTATATTTATCTCATTTGTATTTTTATTCTTACCACAGACCCAGAGGCTAGCATGGATCCCACATCTACAGTCATACCACCCAGGATACACCCAACCACGTCTGATCTTGGAAGCTAAGCAGGGTAGAGCCTGGTCAGAAGTGGACCACTGGAGAAGAAAGGTACTCANTGCTATACTAAAGCCTAAAGTATTTTACATCACTACACTATAAGGTTTTAAATTATGATATAGATAGTATATTATTATTAGTATTTACATTTCTTTACACTATTATCAAAACAAACATTATTATTATTACTACAGTCTCTATTGATATTATAATTATTAAATGTTTCCCTATACCACTATAATCATCACCATTATTCTTATTTTGATCATTTTATTTTCATCTGATTAACATTTTTACTTCGCTTATCTACAAAAAATGTTCAGCCAATTATCTTTTTACCTTTTAATTCACCAATGATTCAGTGCANAGTCACTTGTTTCACAATAAGCTTCCCCATACCCTTTTAATTGTGTCATATATTAAGCTCATGTCCATTTCAAGGATTTTATAAGGATTTATATATTACCGTTTTATATGTATATTTTCTATGTATGTATCTATGTATTTTTTGTCTGTTATGTGCATGGTATCCTAGATCATATGGATTATCTCAGCGAGGTCACCTGTAGAGGTGTTCCACTGCTTTACCATCTGAAAGTTACCTGAAAGTTGCTGCTGTTTACCTCTCTGCTGTCCATAATATGATCACCCTGTGCCCTGGTAATACCCTGCTGCCTTCAATAAGCCCATTGTGATAGCTAATGTGTACAGGGCCAATCTCTGGTTTGATTGGGTGTATAAACACAGATGTACCAATCTCTGGTTTGATTGGGTGTATAAACACAGATGTAACACTATTTATGTTACACAGATCTTAGGTATAAGTCTTATAATCATCTGTTGAAACTTCACTGATAATCAGCTCCATAGTTTTGTCAATAAAAAGTATAGAGCTTACAGTTCAGTAGATTCTCCACCTCTTGTGCTGTTCTCATTGTACATTTCTCGATAATGTCACTTTTACTCCGGTATATTTCCATCTCATACTCCTGTAGTGTGCCTATCCTTAGAGACCCAGTGATGTCCTCATGAACTGAGTTCAGCGCAGGGACCCCTCACCACAGTTCAGGCAGGCTGTCGGTAGTGGCTGGCACGTCAGTACAGGGTGCCGGGCCACTGCCTGGGGTTGGGGGAACGGCCAGGCCCGGGACTGTAAGACCGGCTGTCCCACCCTGATGGCGGCCCTGGTACAGTGTGGGGAAAGGTGCAGGTGAACAATANAGGCCACTATATAGTGGTTGTGAATTTATATTGACATATATAAAAGCTGTTCATATCTACTCACATATCAGATGCACTTGTTTCTCTATTGGTATTGGGGTCTGTGATATTGGCTTGGAAGTGGCAAGTAGTTACAGGGTGTACCATTCTGTATATAAAGTGGGTGAGGGTGGTATCAAGGTCTATGGGCATTTAAAGGTTAATCCACATTGGAGAAAACAAAATATTGTGGAGTGCCTAGCCCAATCAGAGATGAAATTTTAAATGCAAAGCCTTACCCCCAATGGACTAAACAGGGACTTTGAATTAAAATGGTTTCTGTAAAAGCTCACCACTGTACCCATGGAACAGTGTATTACCCTTTATACATGTACAGAGATCCTGTACTGAACTTTGTACTATATTTTATTTATTGTATATATGTGAAGATGAAGTTAATGTGTAATGAAACACTAGTTAACGCACTGAGATATTTATTATTTTGACACTGACCTGATTAGCACTGTATTTCAATAATGCAACATTTATGCAATGAACAGGTCATTGAGATCCATACTCTAAAATGCAAAAAGCCTGAGAGGACACAATGTATCTATTAGTACATATACCATGTAAACAAATGGGGAGCACAATAACTGCCATTGCAATGTCCAACCAATCCACATTGCCAGCCTATGGGAGGTGGGAAGATTTTATTTATGGGACTACTTTTTCCTGGACTCCACACATTATTGCATTGATTAAGACCCCCTTGGCGTCCGAAACTCATTTGATATATCCAGGATAGTACACCCTTTAGCTGCATACACACACCAATACAAATAGAGGGACAAATGCAGGCGAGAGAACGAGGCACATGTAAGAACCTTGATATGCGCTGTTTACATCTGATATTATGTGAGTAGATATAAACAGCTTTTATATATGTCAGTAAATTTACTGAACTTCACTATATAGTGGTATTTATTGTTCCCATGTGGTCCACACATTGATCCTGAGGTCCGCTGCTTGAGAGAGCTGAACACAGTGCACGAGCGATAACAACAGTGTGTAAACAGAACACGAGATGGAGAATCTGAACTGTAAGCTCTATAGTTATTCTCGACAAACCCATGAGCTGATTATGAGTGAAGCTGGAACAGATGATTATAAGATTTATTACCTAAGAACTGTGTAACATACAAGTGGGACTTAGTAAATTCTGTTACATCTGTGTCTCTACACCCAACCCNAATGGAGATTGTCTNTGTACACATTACCCTATAAAATCACAATACACTTTGAAGGCCCACAGTGAAGGTACAAGCACTCAGTTTAGTCCTTGTTTAGTAATGTTGTTTATTTTTGCTATGAGTAAAGGTTTAGTTTTCCTAAATGTTTATCCAAATAAAACTTAGTTACACTTTATACGTTTGAATTAATACATTACTATTGTTTAATGATCCCTTTCTTTCTCTTTTGCATTCTGGGTTGCATGCACTGCCTGAGGGCTGTGTACAGTACTGGCTCTTCAGTACATTATATTGCTATGATCAAAGGACAGTCATAAATGATTAAATATACAGCTGTTAGCATATGCCTAAAGCTTTTTTGTTAGTCTAGCAAATTGCTCCTTAGCTGCTATATACATTATTCTCCATACACTTTTTGGCTTTTAGGAGAAGATAGATCTCCTATGTTTTAGCTAAAGCTGAGTGGACTAATTGAGCTGAGTGTTCACCCTTGCCTGTTTTAAATGTATATTATACATTTGTTTACCATTAAGTCCAACATGATTTTTAAAAGAGCAGATTTTTTTTTTATTTGATTTCATTGTATCAGTCCTAAAATATTGATTGGTCTCTAGCAAGGACTATAATGTATTAAAAGTACAATCAAGGAAGTAGACATCAGACCCTTTTGTTTGCCCATCCCATGCACCACTGTTCTAGTAGCAATATAAGAAATCACAACAGTATTGTAGCAAATCATACAGCACATTATTTACCTTCATTATAAGTATGAGTATCAGTTCTTAAAGACACACATCGGTTTATAATTTTGTAATTCAATGCCAAGAGGTGACTCCCAGAGGCTTTGGCAGAGGCTTTGAAATGCAACATGATAAGTGTAGGCAGCAGGCCATGGCGGCTGGCTGGGCTGTTCACAGTATTCTAGCACAGTGACAGAAAAACATGATCTCTTTAGAATCTACTCTCAAGGGCATTGAGGATAAATGCTAAATGTAAATTGCTTCAGAACAGCAGCCAGTGAAGCAAGTGGTAAGCTAAGTGGTTGACTTATGCAGGTGAAAGACCTAGTGCAGTTTCTCCATGACAGATGTATATCTGCAGTGATTGGTAGTAATAGGAATATATAGAGCTGTAGACTAAATAGACATAATTAGCAATGCCCTCACCCTAATATAACCCTAGCCCTATCCCTAACTGTCAGGATCAGGTAGGATTTTATTACTGGAAATGCCTTCCTAAAATCTACACTGGGTTATAATTAATGTTATTTTAATATGAACAGTGTGTGTTTGTAACATATGGTGCACACCAGGCTATTGAGTAAGACCTCTGTGCGTTANTTCGCACCCATATAAGGGTCGCACGTGGACAGGCTTCAGAGTCCAGCTTTGACATTAAAGAAAGACTTTAAGCTATCTGCAAGATCCATAGCCAAAAGCCTATAAACAGTTAAAGGATTTAATTGCTGTCTGAACTTCAAGTAATGTAATGGGAGCCATTAAGGTCTGTATTTGACCTCAGGTAGGGTAATGAAGTCCCAAAAATGTTTACTGCCCAAATTAATTGGGTCTTGGTAATAGAGTTGGGCATAGTAATCATGCATTAAAGTAACAATAGTGGAACTATCATGGTGGAGCAAACACTGGAGTGGAGAGTAGTAATATATACAGGGGGACANGGCCGCCACCACGATCGGCCGGCCCCNGGACTCACAAAGTCCCGGACGGCGTGGCCCCCCCACATATCGCCAGGAAGTCGTGACATCATGACGTCACAACGTCACTGCGGGAGGCCGTCAGGCCTATTTAAACGCACATAGACATCTATGTGGTTTAATGCTGGCTGCCGGCAGTGGCCGGCGCACAAGTACAGGGCGCCGGGCCACTGCTGGGGGGTGGCCGGGCCTGGGACTGTCCCCCCCTGATGGTGGCCCTGCAGGGGGATGGTCACCCTGCAATAATAGTGAAACTGCAAAATACCCTCACANTGTGTCCGCTTAGTAGTATAGGACTACAGCAACTCCTAGGTAGGATTCCCTACAAAGGCTCTGGATGACATACTTAGTAACATAATAACATAATTGCAGAGACTGAAAAAATACATCAGTCCATCAAGTTCAACCTATTTTGGATCTCCTACAGTCATAATTTTATAATTGAAGTTGACAAAGCAACAATCATTCTGATTTCATATGAAAAAGCTTCTTCCTAACTAAGGTAATATTTTTAACCCTGGATAACTTTTTCTTCTAAAAATGTGTCCTTTTTAGACCCCTTTTTAAGTACACCTGTTGAATCTGCCATCACAAACTTCTATGGCAATAAATTTTGACTGCCCTTACTGTAAAGAACCCTTTCCTCTGCTCATTGTGAAATTTCCTTTCCTCCTTTCCTAGTCTTAGTGTTCTAGGGGTAAAGAGGTTCTAGAGGTAAAGAGTTCATGTGAAAGCTCTCTGTACTAACCCCTAATGTATTTATCGATGATAATCATATCACCTTAGATGCCTCTTTTCTAATGTAAACATGCCTAAACTTGCTAGCCATTCCTCATAACTCAGCAACTCTATACCCCTTATCGGTTTTCTTGCCCTTCTCTTAACCCGTTCCAGTTCTGCAATGTCCTTTTTATGGAGTGGTGACCAGAACTGTACCCTGTATTCCAGATGAGGCCTTACCAACGATTTATATAGGAGGAAATGTACTATACTAGTCATCTTATATCTAAGTAGGCTGCATATTAGGGCCATTATTGTATTAATTTGAAGCACTATATAAAAGGCAGGGAGAGAGATCGTTTTTTAAAATTCTTTATTTCTTAACTTTCACTATCGGTTTTAATATTTCACACACATTTTAATAATACTAATAANATTTAGTTTTATAGTACACTAATGTTCAGTATAGATTGACTCCACTGGGAGTGCCCCAAAACAAGAGTACTTTTTTCTTTGTTCTGTTCTAAATGCCTAAACTTGCTAGCCGTTCCTCATAACTCAGCGACTCTATACCCTTTATCAGTTTTCTTGTCCTTCTCTTAACCCGTTCCAGTTCTGCAATGTCCTTTTTATGGAGTGGTGACCAGAACTGTACCCCGTATTCCAGATGAGGCCTTACCAACGATTTATATAGTGGTAAAATTACACAGCTGTCACCATGTATCTATGCCCTTTTTTATACATGCTAATATCTTATTGGCCCTTGCTGCTGCTGACTGAGCCCTGTTGCGAAGTCTATTATCTACAATCATTCCCGTATCCATATTGAAAACTCCACTAAATTTATCCAATTTTTTTATTGTCATGTTCACAATCTCACCTTGTGACGGATAGAGGATGCAAGGGGTTAACAGTCACCTAGTCTGTTATACCCTGATTAACTCCCCTTTTTTTACCTCAACTATCAACTATCGGTATCTGCCATCACCAAGGTTCATTTGGACAGTGTGCACACTATCTCTGGAGGGCTACAGTTCCTCCCTTAAACAACACAGTTATCCCCAATATGTTGTTTTTAGAGACTTTTATTATTTAAAAAAACCTAAGCTAAGCTACATAGCATTAGATAACAGACTGACAGGGCAATTAAATAGGACTAAATATTTCAAATACCTCATTAACCCCTTTGTGACGCAGCCTTTTGGTCCCTAATGACCAAGCCCTATTTTACACATTTGACATGTTACACTTTATGTGGTAATAACTTTTTAATGCTTTAACGTATCCAACTGATTCTGAGATTGTTTTTTCGTGACACATTGTACTTTAAGTTAGTGGTAAATTTT
>JABWIB010012022.1:0-10980 GCA_016617825.1 Platyplectrum ornatum | reverse complement strand
CGGTAGTTAACAGTGTGAAGAGTGGATTGGAGGTGTGAGACGAAAAGAGGGACTCTTACCTGCAAGAAAATCCTGGACTTCAAAGTCAGATTTTTTTTGTGCCCAACTTGGAGGTGATATTATTGCCGGGACTGTTATTGTATACATATACATTTGGTATTTATATTTATTGTTGTTTAGGCTGGCGCACTGCAGGTGGCTTTATTTTTAATTTTCTGGTCTGTGATGCAAGACTACGAATGAGTGTATATGCCANCTTTCACAGCTCATGCTACGATGCCTATATCTTGAGGCAGTCTGTCCTTTTCCGTAAATTTGAACAACATCAAATGCCAGAGGATGGATTCTTGATAAGCTTGGAAGTCCATGGTAGACTGTGTTCCTATTGAACAAATTATAGGTACTTCTGTTTTTTTGTTATCCACAAACAGGTGACTCAGGATCTGGGCGTCGCTCAAGGCAAATGACCCCATTGCTGCATCCTGGCACTCGTGCACACCACCAATATAATGAGTCACATGTGCCACTAGATGTGTGATAGAACATTTAGGTGCCTTGATAAGTCTTTTGGCTAACTTCTTTACTCACCTAGGAAAGTGGCTCAGATTTTGTGGGCTTGTTGTCTGCTTCATAATCTTGCCCTAAGTAAGCCATGGTATGACATTGTTGAAGCAGACAATGAGGATGTGGAATATCCGTTTTCATCTTCATAGGAGCACAGTAGGTCAGGGATTCATGCACGCCAGATGCTCATAGACACANATTTTGCATGTAAGTACGTTGTTGTTTTTTTTTATTGTTAATGTATTGTGTTTGTTGTTTGTTTATTTTAGCCAAGTTTGTGTATTTGTGTTATTAAATGTATGTTTGCCATGTACAACATGCATAACGGGTTCCTTTGGAACATATTACGAAACAATATACAATAACAGGATTAAGTTGTGCCATCTCTGGTTCCGGAATCAGTGTTAGTGTGACCTATAGAAATTAAACATAAAAATAATGATTAATAAATGATTCCACTGATTATGACCACATTAATCGTGTAAGTAAAATAAAGAAAATTGATATACATGTTGACCTACTAGTACTGGTCAAGGAGATTGGTGTGTCATTGCTTTGTGTTTGTGTTGTCCATAGCAACTTAATTGTTGCACAATGGCCTGTGGAACATCATATGAAGTCCCTTATTGAACAAAAGGTATGTATAAAAATATGTCGCCACCCAATAAGGTTTTTTCATGGTATTCACATTGGCATTATACATTGCGCATCCACAGATAATACACATGTACGTCACATGCCATCCACATGTGACATACTTCATGTGTGACAATCTGAATAATGATTTACATTCATTTATGCATGTTGTAAAAGGTCATTACAAGGTAGTTTGCTAATTTTATGCAATCTGTGTACGTTGGCCATTTCGAAGTTATACACACAATGGGTAAGTATGCTTTAACAATGACCATGGCCTTTTTTTAATTCCCAGGAGATGCTAAGGATAACACCTCCATGTTAAAACCAACGTGCTACCTCCCTGCTAAGTACACTTAGGGCCTGCTGTGGTTAGGTACTGGCCAGAAGCTAAACTTTGTTTTCAACAAGACAAAAGGCAAAATCACACAGACATTGACACTGAATGCAGATGGTTATATGTTTTTGTTTTGTTCAGTGTGGTTTCTAATTATTGACTTATGCTGGTTTGATTAAAAAAGCANGAATTACATTACATTTAAGGGCCTGCTTGACCAAGTAGATGTTATCAGGTGACATTACATGTTTGAAAACACAGAAACCACAGATGGGGCTGTTACATTCATANATTTTTTTAGAAGGATGGCTTATTTCTTGTATTGTTATTTTATTAGTGTTTCATGGGATGATGCATGTGTTGACAGATACAGTGTGTATGTATGGATAAATGAAACCTGTNAGGCACAACATCATTTTTTTGTTTTTCCCTTACCAGACATATCGTCATCATGGGAGTAGTCACTCTCCAGTAGTGGCGAGGAGGATCCTGCAGGGGAGGAGGTCGTCTGGTGGCTTTCTGCTGTTGTCAGGTGGAGACCCTATGTGTACTGTCTGAAAGGGAACACCAGCAAAAGTTTATTTATTGTAGACATGATTATGCAATGTGGTTTACTTTATGCACACTTCATAGTAACTAACGTAATAAATGTTTCACGTAATAAACATTTAAACAACACTATACTGCAGTTTCAAAATTCCAGTGCCATCTGGAAATAAATAGTAGTAGGTGGCATAAATACTAAAGCGTCAAAACTAAATAGACACAGGGGGGGAAATTTACTAAAGGTCAAGTTTGAATTCTGGTNGGAGTGTGGCGTGTATAAAACTCACCCAAAACACGCTCATGTAAACTCGCGAGGGTGAGTTTCTCTATTACTCACATACAGTTGATAGTAGCCGTGAATGATTCTCATCCAAACCTAGCATGTGAGTTTTCTAAAACTCGCCCATACAAACAGACCTNNTTTTGTATGCCAATATTAGAATCTCGCTAGGCATCCATCAACCCCTAATACATTTTTATCTTATATACCTTTTTTGCATGTAAGTGTATTTGGGGTTTTTTTACATTCTAAACTCAAACATGTTCTACACGTTTATTCTTAAACATAATATTGTATTTACACACTGGAGATTGTGAGCTCAAATCTGATTGGTTGCTATGGGCAATCTCCCCACTTTTCAATCTCACTGCAATCTCACCGCTTAGTAAATTTAGGCCAAAGAATACTAGAGGTACCAGGTACTAGGGAGTAAGGGAGGAACAGGAAGAGAAGGCAAGGATCTGGAGAGCAGAAACCGGCAAGGGAAAGTTAAAGTTACCAGGGAGCAATGCAAAGACACAGCAGGTAAACACAGCCCAGATTAAACTGAGCCCAAGTCCCCATAGGGCTGCAGGTACATAAACAGCAGGCAGCCTCATCCTTCATCATGCAACAGGAAGACAAGAGATTTAAATGTTACATGGCATGGGTTTCTGTCTTGAAATTGTTTATGTAAGCTATTGGTTATTGGGGTCAGGAGATTGGGGGACTGGGCTTAACTAGTGTATATAAGTATCCTGTTAATGATGTGACATTACCATTTTTCTACCTTTCAGACAGAACATGGTGGGGCGGTAGCAGAATGGGGGTCAGCATATGTGTGTATAGCGGTTCCACAAGGACTTGGGTACTGCATCTTAACGGTCACATCCAGTAGGTGACCACCTTCCAGGTGCCGGGGTGGTCAGAGGATGATGGGCCGAGTGCTTACCGTAGGACCGGATAGGAAAAGGTCAAGAGGTCTAGGTGGGGTATGATGTGGGGCTTCTGCTGACCCCCCGTTTTCATTCCATTTGCTATTGGGCCAACTAGTTCACTAAAATTCTACAGTTAGGTTAATCTATAATTCTAATTCCAATTCAATTAATTCGGCCCAAATCAGTTAACACCCCATTTAATAAATACATGTTCCCTTTTTTAAATCCAGCTATTGATGTAATGGTCTTTATTTAATAGTTTAATAGGTAAATTAGTATACTTGGCTGATTTGTGCTTGGGGGATGCGGTGTGCCGTTTGCTGTTTAAACCATAATAATAAATGATGTAACTAAGCAAGCAGTAGCCAGGCTACCAATGATAATTCTTGTGTCCGGGTTGTGCACCAGNTGAGACATCTGTCAGCCAGCCCCAGTGAGCGAAAGAACAGCCAGCATGCTTCACAGTGATCACCCACGACTAAATTGGCGATTCATAACATGCACACTATTTTCTACAAATCTTAAGTATTTTACTAGAGCAGGGTCGAAATTTACTAAGCAGGGTGATTGCAGGGATATTGTCNATAGCAACTAACCAGATTCAAGCTCACATTTTCCAGTATGTAAAATTAAACTGAGAGCTTGAATCTGATTGGTTGCTATGGGCAACATCCCTACTTTTCAATCGGCCCGCAATTTCCCTGTTTAGTAANTTTATNTCCAGGTAGAGCACAAAGCATTGCATTGGGTTAGTGNCATTTGCAATTTTATTATACTGTATAGCTAAAATAATATTTCAACTAAACCAATGTGATGTGTTGTCTCGTGGTCATGGTCTCTATGTTTTTGACTTTTATGTTCACTATAGCAAATTCATATTACATGATCTGAAATGCAATTTTCAAACATGTTATGTCAAACTGACAATCTTCTATAACAAATATCTAAAACTGAGCTTAATGTTACATTACATCTTACAAATTAAATGACTTCTATTATTGTCTGTATTATAATAATGTATTCAAAGTCAACTGTGTCACCGTGCTATAATTAAATACTACATATTGATACATAAAATATGATTAAGGAGATGTCTAGATGATGGGCAAAAGGACCACTTGGATCCCGTAGGGCTTGCAACTATTACTCTAAATATGAAAGTACAAGATATGGTCTGCAGCGTGAATGACATCTGATTATTGAGAACATCACTCAGACACAGATTGAGTCCCCCATTTCCTATAATAAGGTGTCACTCATATGTCCGGTTTTGCAATGAAATCTTTACAGAGGCTTCCCTATCAAACAAACACTGCCCCCAAGGGTTTCCCTCTCCCTCTCTCTTCCCCTTTAATAGTACATGGCTGGTAATGGGTCTCCTGTCAGGTAAAAAATTAGCATAAATCGAGCTAAAGCTTTTATCCAAACTTGTTTATGAAATTCATATTGCTCAGCTGTGGTTCAATATGCAGCATTTGTTATCTATTCAGGCTGACAGAGTCACTGTGGAACCCTCTTGTAGATGTAAGAACATCTGGGGACTTGTTTTATTGAACAAACTGAATGCTGGTTTACATGCCAAGATTATCACAAGCTTTAATCAGGGTATTTATGTTGGTAATAGTCAATTTTAGTACTTGGTATACATCTGAGTCTTAAACATTTTGATATTACAACAGAGATAATTGAGTGGAACTCATTTAAAGTGCAACTAAAACAGAAAATTAAAACACTTATATTAAAACCGTATGTTAGCGGAATCTACTAATGCATTCTGAAGTACTAAACTAGTCATGCATACCAACCGTAGCAATGCACTGCTTATTGTATCTGCTTTCTATACTTGTACTACTGTAATGTGTTGAAAATAATGAGTGTTTAGCGTTATGATTTCATTGGTAATATAATGTTTTTGTTTTCTAAAAATGGTGGCAATTTAACATAAATTAATNCACAAGCATTGCATGTAAATAGTGTACAACGTTTTCAGGCATATGTCTATAACTAATCTTTTATCTGTACATATATTTTCATATATTATACTTCAATTATTTACATAAGCTTGCTTCATGAACACAATTCTACTACATGAACAGTTTNCCATAAACAATCATAAACCTCCTAGGGTCGATGTGCNTCCTTTGTAGCTGTTGTTCACCATGAATTTGCAATTAACAGCTGCTTAAACCACAACTTTTTTGGAATTTTATATAATTCTAAATACTCAATATTTGGTGGGGGGTAAATAAGTAAAGCAGTACACACACTGCAATGATATTAACAACACAAAATGTGTGTGACTTTTCAATCTCATCTCAATACCAAAGTTCTCCTTGCACCTCAGAAAATGCATCACCTGCAACTGGCCCGAATAACAACAGATTGAACCGTGTCCACCAACACATGGCCACAGCGGCCAACTCATATACACATACAGATGTAATAACCTTCTTAAATTGGGATCTGCTACCTCAGCTCATCCACCACCCACGCTGGCACAAACTCAAATATATACCTGCTTTTTCCCACAAACAGGCCACTAAACCAAAAAAAGGCAGCTCAATACCTGCAGACACCATCAAAACCATACAACAAAAAAAGCAGGTTAGTCCAGACCCCAGGAATCAAAGAGGACTACCTAGAGAAGGCTATGCCTTATGAAGATAGGGATCAGGCTCCTCTAAGCCACCCTCACTGACATTTCCTATTGGCTCTTCCAGATGACCTGATATATTGACTTTCCAAAGGAAAGACCCACAATCCAGGCGTTTACCCCTCTTCCACTCTACCCCTTTGGGCAAAGCCTAGGGTCGTCATTCAATTAACCATTGAGCATATTTTTGGAGTAAGGAAGGAAACTGAAGCAGGATCTTAGTTCTGTACAGCAGAAGTGCTGTCAAGTGCTGCAAAATCTTTTTTTTTCTTAGTTTTTTTTTATTGTAAATTCAGTATAGAGGCAAAAATAAATTTTAATGAACATTATTATTTTATAATAATACTAAAATTAGTAAATACATTTGCTAATAATAATCAGTCAACTCAATCTGTATTTCTGATGTCCAGACTTGCTGCTTCTCTATACGTGTCTGGCCAGAATAGCAGTTAGTACTTTGAAATACATACCAGTCCAGCGATGTCCAGTGATGTCCAGCAATGTCCCACAATGCCATCTCCGTCCTTTACCAGGATTCAAAACTGTCATGAACCACTTGGAATTTTAATTCCCTACAGTGTCCTGTTTACCAGCCTGCTCTCTCAACCCTCTCCAGCTTGTTTTTCCATCCCATCCCCAACAATCACTGCTGCCTAACCCCTGTCCTGACACCAAAAGCCTTAATCCAATCCTAACCCTTAAGCTAGGCACACACGGTAAGATAAATCTTTCAATCTGAAGATTGGATGGAAAAGGAACCAATTTTATTATTTTNAACTCTAATCTGCACAAATTCCTTACACACCACCTAACCCAACCATGACCTTGGCCCTTTTGTGAAATACTCACCTGTAGATGNCCTCATATATTATAAATATGTTATATTTTGCATTGTGTTGCTCATTGTTTTGAAACATGTGCCCAATATAGTTAATTGTATATAATATGATTGGTATTATTTAGTCCTTGCTGTAAACGGTTAAGTTAGTATAGCATATCATTTATAAGAAAAAGCCAGTAACGCTGGTTCATAATTGTGAAAGTAGAATTGTACCTTTTTTTGAATGTGATTTCCCTAAAAGAAGTTAGCCTGGAAAGACTAGTATATGAAGAAATTAAAGGTGTTTATTTTAGGATTTACCATTTATCATTTGGCCTTATAAATTGAGCGCAATGGTATGTGACGAATACTAAGTGGGAGATAATGTCACGAGCAGGAACAGATGAATGACAGGTTTGAGTAGTGAGTAGGTTGAGAATGGTACAGAGATGAGGCATATTGTGCCAGAGGTTATGTAGACTTTAANTGGAAGGAAGTATATATTTTAACAGGTCAAGGAAAAAAAAAGATACATTTAAGGAAAAAAGTGCAGTAAAGAGTGTTGNGCTTAGTATTCTCCGCTGGTAATATTAACAACAGATAAATTCTATGAAGGTCATGACAGGTNGGTAGACAGCTTCCTGAATGGAAGAAACATCTGTCCCACTATCCACCATTAGTAACAGTCAGGGGACGGGGAGAGAGTGTGCGCAGTACTCGCGTGCAAATAAAAGGATCNAACCATAAGAGTCATAAGAGCTATAACAGTGGCAGATGAAGGAAGGCATGANAGGCCGATCATTGCTGTGAGAGACGGCAGAAAAGTAACTCATTCCTAGTTAANTGAATAGGTGAAGAAGCACAGACGGAAGAGACGTATAGGACGGAGGGAGGCAGTGTTGGATCAGGGAGGAGTGGTGAATACATTGCGTCATTCTGTGGTGTTACATTGTAACATGGGTTGACTTAAGGCAATTTTCTTCCTTATAGCAAAAGTTAATGTTATCTTTATCTTTAGAATTACAATAAATTTGCCATTTTGGATTACAAGTGAGATTTTGAGCTCCAACATGGCCGCAAATGTTACAGACTCAAGATAACTGATGAGGTACCTCATAGCTGATTCTTCCTAATAATTATTAATTTAATTAATAAGATTTCAGTCTAATGAAAATTGTGATTTATGTATTTATGACATATAGTAAAAAGTCTTAATAAGAAATATTGTTGATTTAATCAAACATAAAAATCAGATAAAAGAGATAAAGAACAAAAGAAGTTCATTGATTGATAAATGGTAAACACGATTTTGTCTGTTTTACATGTTTGCCAGGTCCCTGTGGACCCTGTAAGTAACTGTACTCTATGGTCTTATTTTGTATTCTTATAAACATACTTCTCTGTAAAAAATAAAGAGCCTGTTATCCCATCAGGTTTCGCACATGTTTACTATATAAAAAGGTACCACACATTCTGCACATAAAATGAAAAGGTTATTCTGTTCTTGATGGAGTTTCTTTATGGTTTGTATTGTATTTCTTATACAAAGCATCAATTAGGTGAACTTGTTCACGAGTTCATTAAATAAACTAAAAATTGAAGGTTAGAGGGAGAGTCTGTATAGCTTTGTGTTTAGCAGTCCTAGTGCTACAATATTTTGCTATACTTTCTGTACTATGCAAAATTTTGCCATGGAGATGTATCGCAGTCCGTTGAGTGTGCTTATGTATCTTGATGTATACATACTACACGCAAACTAAAGGAGTGCAAGTAAATACTGAATTCATGTTCTGTCTAGCCCATTCACTGTTATTATTTTATTTTTTTTATCATTTTTGTTGTGACCAATATAAAACTAAAATCTGAATAAAAGAGTGACAGTCCAGAAATAGCAAATGCCATGTCCTCTAGGTTTCCTAGGCAGAATGGAAGGTATAACAGCTTGAATTGTCTCTGCTAGACATTTAAAGTTGTACAGTGTAAAGCTGGACATCCACTAGACCGTAATTATTGGGATTAATTATTAATNTAATTCATTATTAATATAATTAATTATTCTAGTTTGTGGCTCAGGTAAATTTTCAAAAGATCAGATTATCACCCCAGAAAGACTCTGGGACGATAATCNGATTTTTCGGAATTNTAGGTTGATAACATCCTAGAGGTGATGATATTGTGCAGTNTGTGGGCAGGGTGTGATTATTGGACCCTACCCTTACCTTACACCACTTACCNGATGTATCCATGATCTGATCTCAGCTCAGCAGGAAGGAAGCAGCCTTCTGTAGTCTCTGCCTTCACTGACAACTGTNAAGGCAATCAGTGCAGAGTGTACAGGGGGGTTGGGGTAAGGCAGCGGTAGGGGGGGGATTGTTAAAGTTAGGCAGCAGGGAATGGAGGGTTATAGTAAGGCAGCGGGGATTGCTATGCTTGGGGAAAGTTAGGGTTAGACAGTGGGGAATGGAGGGTTAGGATAAGGAAGTGGGGTGGGGGGTATGGTTACACAAAGAGAGGTGAATGTTGGGGTTAGGCAGTGGGGAGGGTTGGGGTTAAGTAAGGGGGGTTTGGGGTTAGGCTGCAGGGAATGGAGGGTTAGGGCAGTGGAAGGGAAGGGTTTGGGGAAGAATTAAAAAGAAACTATTGTCTTACTATGATATATTTTTGGCCTTCCATTTTAAATATGATCTTATTTGTAAATAATATGCACCTCCCAGAAGAGAAAAAAGCGAAGCATTCCTGTCACACTGACAGATCAGGGAGTGCGCTGCAATTATGAGTGACATTCTGAGTCTGCCAGATCGTAGACCGGAACTGTAACACTGTCATTCTGAATTAGCTGCAGTGGTGTGAAGTGTGTAAATTCAATGACATTTTCTAGATGTTGAAAAAAAAAAGGATATAAATTCTCCCCAAATGGATTTATATGTAAATAAAAAAAAATCTGGTTGTATGTGTGTGTGGATTTTTTTGTTATGATTATTATTATTGTTAAAGCAAGTAAAAAAAAAAACTGCGTAATAAAAGAAAAAGAAGATACNGATAGCAGGAGCGTGGTCTGAATGTATATAGCACTGCTACTGATTCCACATTCTGCAATGTGTCACAAGCTTTGGTTAGACCATGAAAATTTATAGAACGAGAAAACAGGAGAGAAAATTAGATTTCTCGACTTAAGTAAGAAAAAAATAAAACATCTGAGCTACAAATAACAGTGGAGCAGAAAAGTGGAAAAATGCAGCATAAACGCGCTTTGTGTCGGAGTAACAGCTTTAAAGGGGAATCATACGTTTGTGTAAAGAGTAATCATACTGAGACACTGGGCAAACAGACCGGAACATCTAACGCGTTTAAATCAAACAATATCTTCCGCCANTGCTCCACTGGCTGAAACTTGTGATTAACCAACTGCAGGTATACTAGTGTCACTATGGTGCTGAGGATTCTGGGAAATGTACGGTGGTCTGATAAAGGCTGCACTCTGGGTGATAGAAAATGTTGCCATTATGTCCATAGGTTGTTGCCCAAAATTATTCCATTGTTCAGACCTTCTTTGCCGCAGAGTATACAAAGGCTTTACTGAAAGGGGAAATACTAATCATTTTGTGCAGAANGAAGAGTTTGTGAGTATGTGATTAGTGCGCCAATTTCATGACAGTAAGGCGACACTACAGACAACACCGCACAATGCAGGGTAACATACTTTTCGTNTGTGGGAATTAATGTGAGAATGAATTAGTGGTTGCTTTGTTGANTTTCTGGCATGGAATTGTGTACAGATGTATGGGTGTAATAACATATTGAGTTAAACTGTTTTATCATAAACCTGAAGCAACCCAAAGCCAATAATCAAAATCCTGAAATGTAAAAGGTGGAATGTGAAAGAAACTTGCTGTAATAGAAACTCACACAAAAAATGAAAGCACCAATTAATGGGAAAGTTTCTTAGATAATTTAAAACAGAGTTGGCGTCTTTTGGTTCTTCCCTCCCGGGAGAAATCAAATGGCGGAAGCACAAGAGTGCGGTGGAGGGTGCGATTTATGCAAATCACATCTGAACCTCCACCCCTTGGATGGTAAAATCATACTTTTACTATGAAAAGGCAGGTTTTAACGTCATTAAGTATNATTCCCTACTGGGCATACACTATGATATAAATTGTTCCAATCAAAAGATTTTTCAAAACCATGTTGAATTGCAGGGGTGTTAAATTGAATTAGTTGCAATCA
>JABWIB010012013.1:8963-19270 GCA_016617825.1 Platyplectrum ornatum | reverse complement strand
CAGCCTATAACCACAGTTATGTGACACTTAGAGATTACTACCCTGTGACCTATTCTCTCCAGAGACTAAGGTTCACAGCGAATATGAGCGGGCTAAATAAATACAGAAAGGGTACGAGGCTTATTACAGAAACAGTTTAACAATACGAGGGGGGAGGATTCTAAACGTACAAAACAATCAAACTCAGGAATAAATCACCTTTATAGAGGTTAAATTCTGAGGCATGGCAAAGAATAATCCCCCAGTGCAATTATATGGACCCCAGGAAAACGCAGAGTATTTGGCTTCCTGTCATTTTTAGGGACACCTTATCTACTCATCTCTGAACCCCCGGGGCAAGGAGAGGGTGACAATGCCGGTATGAGCTGAGTAGTTCATATATCTTCATATATAATACAAGTTCATATATCTCCCCCTGACTAGGTGTGCTACTCTCAGTAATATAATATGTATATTCCCTGTGTTATTAGCTGCAGCCAGGTACCAAACACATGGTGTGGGTCCTAGACATTGGCTTGTGACCGGCCTCCTGCGGCTGTGGAGACTCTTAGCTACAGATGGGGCAGAGGATCCTATTTGAAACAGACGTAAGGTGCAAATGTTATCTGGCCAGAGGCGCAACCGCCAGACCCCAGATAAAACATGAAACACATCAGTATCTAGCAATGACACCATGTCTATGAGAGCAAGGAACATGATGGAGATAATCCAAAAGGATGAACCATGAACGTCCATAATTAGCTTAATATTAACTTTGAGGCAAGAACATGACTCTGGGGGAGTAGATGTGGAATAACCAGTATGGCCAGTATGATGGACAGTGGAAGTCACCAGATACAGAGCAGCACAGAGGATTATAAGCGGAGGGCAAAGACTTGGGCCTGGGCACTGCTAGATGCCTCATGGGGGTAACAGAAAATACAGAATCAGAAAAAGCTTTTCATCCCCGCAGGGTCTGCTCCAGATATACACCCGGGAGGCCCAGAACAGAAGACTATCCAGACTACCAGTCACAGCTGCAACTGACTGAATAACAGAGGAGGGAATGGGCCGATGATGTTCCCCATTCACAGGACCAGACCGTGGTGGCAGGAACAGATCTGCACCAGCTATTAGCCTCAGGCCAGGATGATGAGTAACTGCCCCAGAGATCGACACCGCAGACCACTGGAGCCATAGCTTCACTCCACAGGGCTCGTCTTCATGTAATAACAACAAATGATTTCCCCAGATCCAGAGCTGATGAACAGTGCGGGGGGAGCAGGTAAAGTGGTCAGTATTGGTTGGACTATGACATGTGACTAAAATTCTTATTATATTAGTGTCAGACTCAACATATGGAAATGTTTTGTGCTGCCAGTTCTGGTAAATACGGAGAATATTACTTTTTATTTAATGAATGAATGATTAATAATTAATTTAAGTTTTTTTCTATTTAGAATATATTATATAGATATATTTAGATTATATAGATATATTTAGAACATTATATATATATATATTTAGAATATTATATATATTTAGAATATTATATAGATATATTTAGAATATTATATAGATATATTTAGAATATTATATAGTTATATTTAGAATATTATGTAGTTATATTTAGAATATTATATATATTTAGAATTTATTATATAGATATATTTAGAATATATTATATAGATATATTTAGAATATTATATATATTTAGAATATTATATATATTTAGAATATTATATATATTTAGAATATATTATATAGATATATTTAGAATATTATATAGATATATTTAGAATATATTATATAGATATATTTAGAATATTATATAGTTATATTTAGAATATATTATATAGATATATTTAGGATATTATATAGTTATATTTAGAATATTATATATTTATTATACAGATCTTATACAGATATTATTATACAGATATTATTATACAGATATTTTGTCCATTTGCTTTGTCAGTTAGAGAATTCTTTCATGGCATATGACCCACGTTTTCACCTTCCATGTAGCACTCAGTTCATACTATACACAAACACCATTATTTACCATCTATTCTTCTGACATCCTTTTATTGGTGATATCGTAAGTTAGGATCTTCCATAAATCCAACCTGACCCTGCTCCTCCTTGGCCCATACTTATTGGTACAGTGTTGGCTATAGCTAAAGGCACACAACAGCCATTGCAAAACAAATACAATAAAGCTTCAGTACGCATCCAGCTGTGCACCTCCCACTATAACATACTGCATAGCTGAATAAGATAAAAGCAGAACATATTAAAATCATGGTTTGTTACACTCCTCAGTGTAAAAGTTATGTAATGGAATTATTTTTTTTTTTATCTATAGAAATTTGTATAAATTTGTTTTGAATCATTTTATGTTTCCAGGCTCCAGGATTCTGGCTTTACGTACTATCGACTTACTCACAACTTATTCACGAGTGGGTAAAACGAATGTCAGTGTTCCTCATCTCTCAACTCTAATACTGTTTTCAACTAATGGCATTTACCTCCCCCAATTCCACATGATTTTGCCCACTCTTGAGTAAGTCGTGAGCAAGTCAATAGTTCCTAAAGTATGAATATGGCCCTATATGTGTTATATATGTTACCATAAGCATCTTACTTGTAATCAGATATTAACTTGCATGTGTTTACTGTTTGCCAATTAACGTCTAAGTAACAATGGTAATTAAATACATTAAGTGTAAAAAATCGTATACATAACTTTATTAAATAAATGCTTTGAAATGACAAAAAAAGGACAAAGATTTCATGAGTAACATAAATTATAAGATGAATAAATAGCATACAGCAATCTTCACTTCCTTGTAATAAAATGTGAGATTTGTTTTTCTTTCCGTATTTTATTAAGTACAAAATTTTAAACAGAGAACTTACAGTTTCCATTGTGTTCAGGTTTTCAACGTTTTTTTTTTTAACTATATAATTTTTTATTTTTTTGTATATTTTATGTTTTTATTACACCGGTTAAGATGATGAATAACTGTTCTGTAAAGATGGACATGAAAAACCCAAACGATTATAGAGATACAGAATCTATTCTGCTACAGATGTGGTGAATATTGCAAAAACATTGATAAACAGGCAGAAAACGGTGTGGTTAGGTCGGACCCTGTGATGAGAAGTGACTCTGCATTGGTTGTAGTGATTGAGAACTGAGACGTGGATGGTAAACTGAAAGAAATCATCATAAAAAAATAGTGCAAAATTACTCCTGAAGTAGTGGTTAAAAAAACAAACAAACAAAAAGTTAGAAAAACAAAAACAAAATAAAAACCACAAAAGAAACAAAAAGGCGAAAAATCGCCTCAAAGCAAAAATAAAAACCTTTCACAATGTGTGACTCCAACTGGAACATTCTTCAACTGACATGAGCACAATGAGTATAAGGAAAACGCGCATGTACAGAAGCATCCCATCACCCTTCCTCTCTCTTCTCGGGTCACCGTTGCAGTTTGAAGGTGTCGGGACATTTTTGTTTCAAGTGCTGAAGTGCTAAGAAAATGGCTGCTCGACTTTAAATACTCGTCTATTTACATGACCCTTTCCTGATGGCCGGAGACTGAGCGCACAATTCATCCCACGTAAGATCTGACCACGTCACTGGGATTGGTTTGAATGTGTGACAGAAGCTTAAACATGATATAGATGCAGATTTAAGAGTAATTGTTATGGTTATTACAGAGTGCAAGCTCTTGTTATCATCCTTTAGCTGGTGCTATAATAGCGAGAATACTAATTATATCAAGTATTTTAGTATATAAAAACATATCTGGGAAAGTATCAGCTTCACATTTTATTACGTTTTTAAGGGTTTGGGACTTTTCCCTGCAATATTTTGTCTAAGGAGGTGTAATACTACGACCATTTCCTTATTAGAGTTGAGTCACGTAATCTGCATCTTTAGAAATAGGTTCTATCCCCAGATCATTAATAATTCACTTCTAGGAATCTCCATTACTTAAAACTAATCAATAAAATTATTTCTTTTTTATGATCCGTAAAACTTTTCAAAGCGAATCCTATGAAGTCCGGACACTTTCTTATCACCAACTTTTACCACAAAGAAAAAATTGAAATAAAAGTTATGAAAAAAAATGTAAATTGATATTAATTGAAATTTAATGTATATTATTTGTTCTGTCTCAATCAGTTGGGTATTTGTGGGGTGGTGGAGGACGGTCCTCCTCATTAATAAAATAATACAAGCCCTACGCTCCAATTCACATACATATTCCATCTGTTACTTCACTTTACTGATACAAGAACTGCTAATGGAAGTTTAAGCCCCCCATCCGAGTAAAACTATTTCTTATTAAGTAGATTCCTAATTAATAAGGGACGTCTGCCTAACAACCAAATGTAAAAACGTATAATGTGTAGGTCATGGATGACACATAGAATGATTCTATTAATCTAATACTTTAAAATAAGAAAATAAAATGAACACACATTAAGCTGATCCAGAATCAATGATCTTGGCCGATCTATGCATGTGGGACATGGAAATCATCTGGGCATGTGCAGCGCAGAACCACGTATAACCAACCAGGTATGACCAGAGTTGGGGAGCGGGAGGCGTCTTAATTCAGTTAATTCTGGATGAGACTTATATATTTATGGACGTGTATTTACAGTTTTTTGGTGTTTACGGTGTATCCAATATTTTATATTTTTTATATATGGTCTAAACCTCATTGACAATCATCTGTGCATCAAGGCTCTAGAAAATAAAGGTTCAACGTTACACTGCTACATTGAAGGTACCAAAAACAGGACCGCTCGGAGAACCTACGTATTCAAACTGCAAGAGTCACGCGATTCATCGAGAGTCAGGACACCCATTTGGGACACGTACAAGCGACGGCGATTCATCAATGGATAACGCCACCGGCTTCTACAGTTACACATTAGCAATTGAAGCTTTAACCAGAGCGAAAAAGGCATTCGTCAAACACAAGAGTAAAAATACAAAGCTTTCAAGAAAGTGTGGAACACGGCACAGAGAGAATTCAGACATCGCAAAGTCCAATGGAAATAAACAGATGTCCTCGAAACATCCCGACAGAACATCCAATGTACATTGAGCTCCGTCCGTTCCAGGGTTCGTCGTCGTTGCAAAGTTCACAGATTAACTCGTTGTCTTGCTTTCTCCATCTAGCAATTAAAAAAAAAGGCAGGAAACAAAGAAATGCCATGCGTCACCATAAGCGATGCCACTTTTTCAGTCTACAGCACGTCATCCCATCGGGCCACGCAGGAACATGTCAAGTCCATGGCGGAGCAACCATTCCTGAACCAAACGTAACCCATTCCAACTCAGGCTTGAAGGGTTTATTTCAGAGATGCTTTGCTTTATGTAGAACATTTCGATGTATCCAAAGCAAAAGTAAATTGTCCAGCAACCTTAGAAGTCCTCAGCAACGTAACCATCTAGTGGTAGGACCCATCACACGGACCGTCTATCCGTTCTCTGTGAGTCGCGAGGGTTGCCCGTTTCCCGATGGTTCCCGTCTCCTCAATACAAACATTTATCTAGTTCAGCACAAAATAAAATCAAAAGTGTAGTAGAACTGCTCCAATATGGCTTGATGAGACTTCGAAACGTGTCTAAAGCCTTCATGCATTTAAAGCTCGAGTCGTTTGACCTGGAATTGCCCAAATACCAGCATCTAGAAACCCTCATACTTGGTCAGCACCTATAAGATCAACTCAATCTTTGCAAGATGCGTTAGGAGAAAAAAGAAAAAATTAAAAAGTTGCACCTTGTCCTTATAGCTTATATATTTCAACAAACTATTGAAACGTCATGAAGAGAAACAGCACCAATCATTATTATAAAGGTTCGGGGGGTGGAGGGGTCTCTAAAACAACTTCTTAGTGCCTTGTTGACCCTAAACTAGTGAAAAGGAGACTCGCCTTCAACAACTGGAAGAAAAGTAAATGGACAAATGTAGTTTAACAACCTAAAGGGATAAATTTAACATTCTACTTCGGTTTAGAGATATGATATATAATTGTATTAAAATAAAAATAAACAAAAACGCGTCACAGCTTCTTCGCATAGAAGGCATAGAGCCTAATGCTGTATGACTGGAAAACCTCGTGATCACTCTAAGACCTAGCTGTGATTGACTGCATAGGGTTCTCGTGGATGTCTGCGGTAGACCTCATATTGACCATGCCTCAAGAAACATGGAGTCAGCGCTAGGGGACGATAATTACCGCGACATATAGCTCAACCATCCCCCTCGATTACTTTCTACTATATGGAGTGTAGCTTCACAAGTGCCCTGTGCTCCAAAGAATAAAATCTAGCGTATTAAAGTGACAGGTTTAGCGATTTCTAGATCTTTGGCCAATCACCTCCTTATTCAACTCCCACTCAACGCGTTTCACCATCGCGCGTCATTTCAGAAATCTCAGCGGTTCTAGCCCCGGAAATTCACCAACGCCTGGGCTCGCCCCCTCGAGAGACGAATCAACCATTTCTGACAACGTCCATTTCTCGGAAATACAAAATGTGCTGCGAGTCCTCTCAGTCAGTCGATACCAATGCAGAGACAGCATGGAGACAACACAAGCTTATTGAGACTCTCCCATTGTCAAAAACAACATTTTAAACGCAACGGATAGTCTCTGGGCTGAATCCCCCATTCCTCTATACTCTCCAGAAGAAAAAACAAAATAAAAAATAAAAAAAACGCTTCTCACTGTGGTTTATGAATTCAATGGAATTTTCTCCTTTCCCCGGCGTCGTCTTCGTCTTCTTTCTTAAAATTTTTTCTGAAGCTTTCAAAAATATTATTCGGTTTTGCCGATGAGATGAGGAAAAAAAAAAATGAAACAAAAACATGTAAAAGAAAAAACAGGGAGAAATCAATCTGGGATATCCCAGGGAGAAGTTACAAAACACGAGCGAGCATGTTCGTACAGCCTTTGTGGGTCATTGATCATAGGGTTCGGAGGTTGTGCCAGAGGGATCATTCAACGTTGCTGCTGTCGAAGCTGTGGCATTGCAGGTCACTGGTGGCATAGTCACTGCCGGGAAGCTTGAGTCCATATTTGTCCACGCACCAGCAGATGCCACGCTTGCGGCCTCTTGAGGGTTTGCACTGCAGATAAAAAAGAAATAAAACTTGTCAATGGACGGCTCGGCGCTGTTGGGAGGACCCTGTTCCTTCCACCACTAACTTCTCGACGCTTGTAACACTCCCTGTCGTTATCAATATATACAGAACATGGCTTGTCCACAAGGTGTATTCAGCTATATACATATAGGCTCCCCAGGAATCTTCCAGGGTCATCATCATCATCATCCTACATAAGGCTGATGCAGGATAGAGGAGCACTGGCAGTACAAGAGAGAGGAGCACCGGCAGTACAATGCAGATGACCGGAAGACAGGAAGACTCTCCTACCTGTTTCCTTTTGAAGAATCCTTTCCGGTCACAATTAGGGATGTAGAAAGCTTTGGGGTAAACGCGATGGGAAACTTTCATGTCCTGCAATACAGTTTCCATCTGTCTACGACATGGGCCCTAGGAAAGATGGCGAACGGGTCAGTGATAAGGTATCACAACCAGTAACTAAACTAATTATATATATATATATATATATATATATATGAACACACACACACACACATTTACCCTCCCCCTTTAGAGGAAGGAGATACAATTACTGTATGTATCTGTCAATCACAACAGTGGGAGGAGTCCCAATTATATATGTATCAGCCCATCAGATATGAAAGTGGGGAAGCTATAGTTACTATATTAATGCCTTTCCCCCCTCTGTTCCCCATCTAGTCCCAGATAGAGGTACTCACAATTTCGATGCTGTACTCCGGGGAGGAGTGCGACTGTAGCTTGCTATCCACAGGTACCACTCTTGCAGCAGCCAACCTGTTATTTCGGTAGTTGGTTATGGCCTTGACTTTCAGGTCAGAGACCCGTCCTCCTCCTTTACGTTTTGGAGGATAGATTTCCTCTGTCTCGGAGGTGGTGGGGTCTTCATCTTCACGCTCTAGAAGAGATCAGAGAATACACATTAATCACCGGCTCATGGTCGCTCCTGTACAGCACATACACGAGTGGGCTAAATCTGCAGAATAAAGTGGCTGAGGGGGTTAAACATGTATTTAAAGGACCTTTCATTACACAAATAAGTGTTTTTTTAGGGATTACATTTAGGACAACGGCTACATTTCTGGTTAAGTGTCAAATCAGTTTCCAAAGTAGTTGTGCAGTAGTTAAGTACAGTATCAGGTCATTGCACTTGGTCACCACCAGGTGGCAGCAAAGCACTTAAAGTTCTCAAAAGTTTTGTACTCGGGTTTGGACACATTTGTTCACTTTGTGACTTTTGTTTCTTAGCGCATTCCCCTTCCCTTCCCCCTCCCTTACATGCAACAATGGTAATGCAACAGGNTCCCCCCCCCCCCTTCAAACTTTAAATATGAGCGTTTTTACATCCTCTGCAGCCAGCAGAGAGTTAATTCTGCAACACTCCCCCCTCCCCCCCTCATACATCAATGTACAGCTCAGGTTCCAATGACTTTTTGCTTGGAACTATTTCTGTTGGAGCATAATCCAAAGGTATTAACCATGTTCCGATGGCCTTCTCTCTCCCACCTCCGCCGCCTGCCAGAGATCCTCTCATCTAGGTCACAGCATGGAAACATCTCCCCGGCCTCCTGCGAGGTTCAAGTCCTCAGTATCGCACCCACTGATGAGAGATTGCTCCCACCCCCCCCTTATCCTTCCCTAATTAATATTAATAGCATCCCTAGCTGACAGTGCAGAAATACACCTGAATCCGCTTCACCCCTTATTCAGGGGACCACTCCCTAAATGTGCAGCTCATGTGGTCCAGTACAGGGAGCAAATAACCATATGAACAAATGCAAAATGTATAACAGGGTTGCCAACTTTTGGTTTCTCCTTCCCGGGTATAGGGAGTGACTTATGCAAAGTCTCGGCCATCCTTATTACCGATCGGGGCAGGAGCCGGTGATTGCCGACTCTCCCGGGATACCAGGAAAACTGCACGGAATTCGCGAGTCTCCCAGAAATCCCGGGAGAGGCGGATGTAAAGATTCATCCATGGCGCAGATTTATATGGAAGGTGAGGGAGGAAGACGCAGGAGCAGATGGGACGGAGAAGAATAATACACAGCACAGCAATAATACACAGCACGAAGCATCTCCCCATCCAAAACACACGACACCCTCCCAACTTTACTCCTACAAGGTCACGGCGACCTTCAGGTCAGTCATTCAGCGCCTGTGAAAGGACCTGTGACATTCACCCAGCCCCCACAACTATCATATTCCCCCGGGAGCTCGTTTACTGCCCCCTCACCCCCTACCACAAATAACAGCACAATGAGCCCCTTTACAGCTGCGAGCCCCTAACCCCGGGGTGACGGCTGCTCTGCGCTCTGCTTTGCGCTCTGCACCGAGACTGCGCGAAGATTGGGCCTCATGCTAAGACTCCACAACCTGCACCCCGGAGACCTGCACACAGCTGCTGCTGCACCACCCGGGTCTCCACCACAGCCACCTGCACGTGAGATCACTCGCCGACCCGTGTAACTACAAGTCCCAGCAAGCCCTGCCAGCTACCACAGCACTAGAGCAGGATGGGGCTGCAGATCTGTCCCAGCACAAGAGTCGCCCCCTCGTATGCAGCTCTGAATCTTGTGTGTATCATACACACCTCATGCGTCCCCAGGGCCGGAGTGACAGCCACGTGGGCCTGGGTTGCATACGATGGAGGGTCCATTGGAGCGGCCAGTGACGGGTGGGTGTCACCTCTGTTATGTGTGGCCCACTTCAGCACACGGCAGGGCTATGGGCCTTTCTCACAATAGGGGCCTGGGGCCACAGTCCCATTACCCCCCATTGTTAATCCAGCCCTACATTAGAGAGGGAGCACTGATCGCTACTGGGCCCTATAGAAGCCCCATAGCCGGCAATGACTATACGTCACCCGCAGCCAGAGACTAAGGGCCCGAGTCAGTCTGCTTCTGCCCCCTTACGCCGACTGGGTGAGAAGCATTCACAGGACACGAAAGAGCCCCCGTGCGTATAAATGCCAATTGAATACCGCGTTTCCCCGATAATAAGACCTACCCCGAAAATAAGCCCCAGTGAATTCCCCAGGACTTGGGGGAATAATAGGTATAAAATGAGGACTGGGGGCATGATGGAGATAAAAACAGGACCTTTTATATAAATCTCTGTCAATGTTAATTAAAATAAGACCTACCCTGAAAA
>JABWIB010012011.1:3824-17241 GCA_016617825.1 Platyplectrum ornatum | reverse complement strand
AGGGCCCCAATCTGTAGTGGTTGGGCAACCCTGTGCTCCGTAGGTCCCCAGGTCCATTGGCCAGAGTAACCGGAGACTCCTTGATAGGCGAACAGGTCACGCACCTGCCGCTATTGGAGTCTCCGAACATTCCTCTCCTCTCCTCTCCTCTCCTCTTCCTTTCCTGTGCCCTTCTCTCTTCTCGATTCACCCCTTGCCGGGAAGTCTTCCCGAACGGCCTGCTGCTCCGGAGGGTCCCCTTCAGGAAACAGGTAAGTGGCCTCTTACAAAAACATATCCCCATATATCTGAAATAATGTAACATCATTTCTGTAACCTAATGTCAAATTCTTCTTGGTGATATACTATTGAACCATGCACCATGTAGTGTTCTGCTATTAGCTAGGACCCATGTATAATATATCCTATGTATGTATACATTTCTAAGAGATTCCATATAATGTATCTAATGATCTACTAATATTTTAGTATACATGTGCTCTACTAAAAGTAAGTCTCCTAAGCATAATCATACTACCTAATATATTATCATTTATAATAAAATGATTAGTAACACAGGACCAGACATCTGTGCACAGAAAAACTACCGGTATGTCTGGTAGTTTGAATGCAAAAGAGCAGTGAATGCTTCTGTTCTGCCCTGACTCATGTAGGGTTAGCAGCACTTAGGCTACCATACCATAAGTACCACAGTATGGACCCAGGGCTAATCTGGGTCCATACTGTATTATTTTAACCTTCCCCCTGCCCAACTAGCACATTCTAGGGCCTAAATTTAAAGGGAGATTGTAAAGTGGGGATTCAATTTCAATTCAGATTCAATTTCTTATTTTCAATATTTTTGAAATATTAATTAATATTAATAATTGTAATGAAATCTTTTAAAGAATTCCCATGGGAAATTTAGATACATGGTTAAATGGAAGAATCTCCCCTTCTCTCATTTCAATATGCGCTCATGCAGTCAGATGCAGTTGGATGGGCATCTGTCTGCTTGTTAAACTGTTTTCCAGGTGGATGCGCAACTTTGACTCAGGCCCATAACTTGCAGAAGTCGGGTGTAGGACGGATCTCTGAATCAAGTCCATGAGATTCAAACTTCTGATTTTGAAGGAATATATATATTTGTAAATTTAGATAGCTAGATAAATAAATAGATCTGGACAGACATAAGATATATTACATAGATATCATACGTCTATATATACAGTATATACAGTATTTATATATGTATATAAATATAGTTACCACTAGATGTCACTGTGGCAGTAAAAATAGTAGCACTGTGCAAATGCATGGTCTACAAGATAATAGTCACATGTATCTGAGCATTTTATAACACACGAATGCCAGGTAATTTGTGAAATAGAAATGAAGGCCAATTTCTTTCACGTTTTGTAAAAAAGTAAATGAAACAGAGAATGAAACTATTTCTTAGAACATATTTCTGTATCCCCAGTTGTGAAAGCGATTCCAATGATTTTAATAGACTATAATGTTTCCATTAACAATATCTTCTTGCCTTATATAATATAACCAATACCCTAAGTAAACCATCGCTGAGTCTATCCTGGATTTCAATAATTAAAAAAAACATTGTTTGGCACCGTGCATAATGAGGAGTCTACAATCCATCAAAGGAACTACACAAGGACAAATAATTAAAACCTGAACCTTCATTAGTTTTCCTTGTGATTGAAAATACAGAATTTATTTAGTACACATACACCTACTGGTTATGGTTATTTTGCTTGAGTTGTCACATGTAATTAATCAATATTGTGACAACAACTCAAGCAAAATGCATAGGATATGATGTTATTCAAGCAAGCATAAGAAGACTGAATAAATGATTTAAGTGACCAAGTAGGTTGATTTTGGTTTCAGTATCTCAAATAGTGGCATAACCAGGGCCAGATTAACAATCGGGCTAATGGGACAACAGCCCCAGGCCTCCATTGCCAAAAAGGCCCATAGTTTATGGAATCAGTGTGATGAAGAAGGGCATAGTGTAATTGAGTGCCTCACAAATAAATCCAAACGTATGAAATGGTTCTGTGAGTAAAAACGTATTGTTAAATAAAGAGGTTAATGAAAACTAACTAGTCATGCTAAAACTGACAAGAAGATGAACATAGCTATGTTCAATGTATAGATTAATTAAAACGGTTGTATGAAATCCTGGGGCAATCTGCATGAACAAAAAGAGAGAATGTTCCTCATCCCACTGATATTAACGAGTAAAAAATTCCCATTCATATTTCTGGATAGGGCAAACCCTGTGGACGAGCATATTACTGCAGCAAAGATTTATTTCAACAGTATGTGAAACATCCTACAGAAGACTACAGTGTACAAGGGCACTGTTACGCAGGTTGGGGCTGTAATCATTACTATAGATTAAAAAAGATCGTCAGATCATCTATAAAAACTTTAGTGTGTACAATGCTTAAGTTCGCCAACAGCCTAACCCTAACCTTCCCCTCTCTCTTGCTTTGTACGCAGTTGAATTTGCCCCTCAGGATGCAGCCAATTGAAAGACAGAATTATAGTAATGTGACAATTGTATTTTTATAATATTTCAGGATTCAGGAGTGACTCACATTATAGAAGAAAAATCCACATATTTGGTAGCAACTGATTCATGATTCGTAATCCAAAAAAATGTTTTACTCAATGAACTAGATTTAATATGTAAAAGCTGGAACTGAATAGTAGCATTTCTCCTTGAGGACCGTTTTCATTGATATTTAGTTATATTGAGTCATTCAATCGTAAGTGCGTAAAGTATTATGAGTCAAATATTTCCTTTTTCTCAGTTTGTTTGGCTAATAGAAAAGAAATCATTGGGTTAAGCAACTACAGAGGAGTTACTGGAAATGCAAATACACTGTAACCCAACATCCTTACCAAAGTCTATCATAATTAGGAGGGTTTTGTTTGATGCCCTTAGAAAATGAAAACCTGTTGACAAGTAAAGTACTCAAAGGGAATATATTAGAAAGGCTAGAGGATTCATCCTTCTCACTCAGCCTGCTTTTACTCAGTATTCTGGTAAATGGAGAGAACATAAAAGAATAAACTAATGATAATACACAAATAAATATATAGTATTAAAAAGCATTAACATTAACCTTACCGCATTTACTGCATTTAATGAAAATTAAGATATTTAGAACATTGAAGCCNTATTATAGGAACATGATGCAAATACATTGATGTAGCAAAACCACAAGCTGACAAGAGCTTGTGACCTGGAGCATGACTGGGTGATCCCCCGGCACTCATTAAACATTTTGGGTGTTTCTGCTTGTTTACAGAGTGATCCTTGTCTGCAGGTGTTCCACTCACAGAATATTCCCCACCACACATCTGGAAGATGGAGGGAGCTATGGGCCTATTGACTGTACAGCTTTCCTGCCCCGCTCTCTGCTTTTAATTCAGTTGCTTTCGGTTACAACCATAGCAGCTAAAGCTGTGCAATAGTAATTAACATGTTTAAAGTTGTTATAGTTATGTAACAATGGTCTTTGCGTGTGTTTATATGTTTATATGCTATAAAACTCATTTCTATACTGTGATTTATCTGTGGAAATTTCATTTATTTATTCTGTTTTTTTTTTATTCTTTTTTGTTTTTGTAATAAAGATAAAAGATAAAATATTGGTCAAACTTTTCTTGTCTTTAAATTACCGATTTCACTTTTGCATATTATATTGGTATCATTAGTCTAAAACTGGGCACACACGGTAAGAAAAAATCGTTCCGATTGAAAGATCTTTCAGACATCGTTCGATTTTTCCGTGTATATGTTAGATCTTTTCAATCAATCGGCCGGTATCGTTCAAAAATCGTCAGCAAACTNTTTTTTGATCTTTTGGTCTGCAGAAACTTAAGCTGGCCATACAGTATAAGATAAATTGTTCCAATCTAAAGAGTGGATAAAACCATGTTGAATTGCAGGGGGAGGTATAATGAATGTCAGTGTTTACATTCATGGAGAATACTTTATTGTTGCATGTTGCACACAGATACTGACCAGCGTTACTGTTACACTGTTATTACACTTGTGCTGGAAACATCATCTCTCACCTGTAATACTGATTGCAATTAATTCAATTTGCCTCCCCTGCAATTCAACATGGTTTTGCCCACTCTTTAGATTGGAACAATTTATCTTATAGTGTATGGCCAGCTTTACATCGTTTTTTAGGTAAAAATAGTTCCATGTGTACCCACTTGCAATAATTCTGCCATTAAGGACCACTTTAGAAGCATAAACCAAACGATTTTTTTTTCATACAATTATTGCACCATGTATGTCTGCTTCCAATTACCTTAAAAAAATAATAAAATTGGTTCCTTTTCCATCCAATCTTCAGATTGGAAGATTTATCTTACCGTGTGTGCCTAGCTTTAGAATAGGTTACAAATGGCACTAAAAGCTATTGCTGTGAGAAGGAGCAAAATAAAGAAAAGAGTAATGGATGAATTCTACACCACAGTTACAGTGTATTGGAGCGAAGTATGCTCTGGAATTATTTTAGCTAGGTACCTATACAAGGAAATGTTTGATGATTATAAAAAAAAGTCAATTTTAAACTTATAAACTGGTTTATTCTGCTGTAGTACGAGTCTCAGCTTTTACCCATAGCACCAGACTACGTACTATTGACTTACTCACAACTTATTCAGTGGGCAAAGCCATGAAACCATTGATTTGCAGAGGAGTTACATTTTTTTAGTTGCAAAAACAGTATTAGAGATGAGAGATGATGTTTCCTAGCACAAGTCTAATAACAGTGTAACAGTAACACTGGTCAGTATCTGTGTGCAGAACTGAAAGACAACAGATGCATTTGTTATAGCTACAGAATCAGTACTTTCTATAATAAGTTTAGAATTATTAAGGAATAGTTACTCAAATGCTTTGATCCAAATGGTTACAAAATAAGCACTCGCCCCGCCCAGCCCTCCTCTACACACCCAAATCCAATGCAAAATCCCTTCTCCCTTTTCAGCCCATGATTGCAGGAAATCGAAACCCCCCTTCTTTCCTACCTGTTTATCCCTGTAGCGGGACAAACTGGTAGGAGGGAGGGACAGTGGACAGTCCCCAAAAGCAGGACTGTCCCGCAAAATCGAGACAGTTGGGGGGTGTGGTAGTGTTCCCTGGAATCCATTATGTATAAGGGGAGAAAAAATTGAGCCCCACCCCCCTCTTACATTAAGTTATAGCTTGGAAGTGCCCATCCTTTTAAAAGAGCTGTCCTCTCCTACCTAAAAGTTTAATATGACTACACTGTTATCTCCTCATTACAAATTCCACATCTGCAGTAAAATGATTTAAATATATCATATATTACATCCAGTGTGGCCTTTGGATTTGCAGAAAATTTTGAAGGGCAAAAATTTTGAAGGTGCTCTGTGGCATCTTGGCGGCTTTCTAGGGCCATATAGACACTAGCGGCATAAGGCGGCCGGATTAGGCACGAGACCCCTAGGGACCCCTGAACTTGCATGGCACAATGCAGCTGCCTATACCTCCTATGCCTTGGGCCACCACTGATCCCCACAACCAAACCTTTTCCCTACATATTATATACGGTCACTCCATTTCCCCCACATAACATACTCCTTTGTCACATTATTCTCCCAATTAGTATTATGCAACTAGCGAATCAAGAACAAAAAGGAGGTAAAATACAAACACGAGTGACTAAAAAAAGTATAATGTTTTCCAGACTAATATTTACCATAGTGACCACNATACAATACATACTGCACCCTAATGAACACCATTTATCCTTATAGCAATCCATATATCTGTTTTATTGTAATTTATCTAATACGGAAGTTTAGTTTGGCCTTAGGACAAACACTTTAAAACAGAGGATAAGGTATTATTTCAGTTTTGGTGCATTCACTTCCTGTAATTTAAATGAAGTTTAGCAACTTAAAAAATGTGAAATACGTAAAACCATAAAACAGCAAATAAAGTTAGAAATTAAATGTAACTGGGATCCGTCAGCAAAGCCACAAAATCTATTGAAGCACACAGTAACTTTATATTACTTTTCCAGGGTCTTTTTTTATACATAACTCAGAGTCAAATGGGATAGAAACTTCAGAATGTCACTCTAATTTCCTATGTACTTTCTATATGTTTTATATGTGAATACGGGTGATACTATAACACTGTTTCTGAAGGGCACATATTTGTTAGTTTACTTTCCTTGAGAAGTAGCATAAAGCTATGAAAACAACATGTGATTTTTGCATTATGTATTTTTCCCATAGTTGTATTTCATGTGTTTACGTCAATCTATTTCCATCGGTTTGTGAGAGTAAACTTGAAGGTTTTAAATTCCCAAGAGAAGCGGAAAACACAATAACGTAATAAAGAATTTATTATTTTTTTCTTGGATTTATTTTTTTGTGACAGTAATCTCTGATTAAAGTTACATTGCAAGTGTAAGAGTTTGGGGGTGTCACAGCCTGGAACAATTGGAATTTCTATAACTGGTAATTTATGTGCCATTCAGCGTAACACATTTGCTGTTGATGACATATGATTTGTACATCATGGAGAACCCAGACCTGCTCCCATGGTCGAGGGACTGACTGGGAACAGCATTGGGTCGGTGGCCAGAATAAGTAGCCTGAGACTCGTAAAAGTAGCAAGGGCTGTTTGAAATGTGCATTTAGTTTTGACTAAATATTGTCTGGACCCTGTTTGTTTGGGGAAACCTTTAATATGGGTGGGAAACTTATAATATGGGTGAGGAACATATGATATGGGTTGGAAATATGGGTAACTCAGTCAGAGCAGTTGTAGTGTACCTTGGGGAAAGAGATATGAGCTTATCCCAGGTCAGGATAATTTGTAAGGAAGAGAGTTTGCATAACTGTGTATTGATGCCCGTCTTTCCTTTTGCTTGCATTTAGATTCACCCTCTGGAGTGACTGACTTCGGTGGACTGAGCACTCGCCAGGAAGCTGAGAAGTTTATGAAACTGCAGCCGGTTCACTTGTTCAAACTGATAAGCACTTTTTGTAGTTATGTGGTTCTATTCTGGAGTATGAAGTATGCTATATGCAGGGCCGGCGCGCCCATTAGGCGAACTCAGGCCGTCACCTAAGGCGGCCGGCCGGGGGAGGGGCAGCACCGAGGCAGGGGGGGGGGAAATAATTATAATAACTAAAAAAAAAAACGTTAATAAAACACCGGGAGGGTGGACGGGACCAATCCGCCGCCCTCTGCGGTGGTTACGAAGCTTAGTGACGTCATCACGTCACGGCNCAACGTGACGTGATGACGTCACGTCGTTACAAACGGGGGGCACTGGCTATATGAATGATTATTATATTCATTTTTATCTTTGGGTCTTCCATTTCTTTAGTCAGGTCTTGCTCACAAAGGAAGATTCTCATATTTTTCTCAATCAGTTCTAACATTCCAAACTATGTATGCTATTGACCTAACCTCACCCTTTATGCCCATACAACACAGTTCTGCTTCCACTGCCCTTTTACTTTTATGGTCCTCTTCCTTGGTCCTGCTTTGTAGATGCTTGCAGGTGATGGAAATCTTGAAGCCCTGGCAATGTAATTGGCATTTTTGGTTACAAACCACCTTTCAAATATCTTTTTTTTTTGTACAGTTTTACAGACAAACATTGGACCAGATTCATAGTCCTACAATGTGGGCATTTTCCAAGTATATGAACCATCTGCATTTTGTGTTTTGAGAACATATTATGAGTGCCACAAATGTTAGCGGCATGATTCAACATTCCAAGTGAATGTGACATAAAATATTATATAAAATTATTATTATTAGTAGTATATTATAGTCAATTATTTCATTTCTAATAATGATATTAGAAATCCTGTGTTGTAACTACCAAGGATGTGTACAGTCATACCCCAGTCATTCTGGCACAATAAAGGGACCTCACTCAGCAGGAAGAGGTTCCTTTATTGTGCCAGAACTAGACTTCTTGGGGTATGACTGTACACATCCTTGGTAGTTACAACACAGGATTTCTAATATCATTATTAGAAATGAAATAATTGACTATACTATACTACTACTAATAATAATAATTTTATGTAATATTTTGCCAATTGAAGGGTTTCTGATTAAAATGGGAAACATATACTGTACACACATGCTATGGAACACCTAAACTTATAGAAATGAGTGGTTACTAAACATGAAATACTCTGCTATACAAATGAAGTTGCCATTGGTGGAAGGGTATTCCATTCCGTAAAATAGTCACTTTAAATAGTCATTTTTAATAGTAATTTATATAAACTTTTTATTACCTTTGACTCTCCATTTTCCTCATGGCTTAAATTTAGTAAACTGAGAGTGGTGATGTTGCCCGTAGAAACTGATCAGATCCGAGCTCACATTCTGCAGTATGTAAATTTTATCACAACTACTGTATCAATCATCAACTCAACTTATGCCTGACCACAACTACAAACTTCTTAGATTCTTACGTAGACAAATGAAAATACTCCAACACAATCTTACATTAAATGAACTAAAGTATATTAATGAATTAACCCATTCTGACCCTGCGCCGTATATATATACTGACAGCTGGCATCTTACTGATGCCGGGTAGCGACCAAAAATATTGGGCCTGTCCTCGGCAAATGCAGCAATTGGCTAGTAATTTTTGACCAGCCAATTGCAGCTGTAAAGGGACAGATAGTAAGCACAGATCCAGTAAATGTTAAAAAATGAAAGGTTAATACCTGCCCGCACTGACAGGAAGAGTATTCATGCTACAAAACATCAGTGAGGTCAAACTGCTCACTATAGCCTAGAATACTGTGTTCAGTTCTGGAGGCCATATCTCCAGAAGGACATTAATACATTAGAGAAAGTGCAAAGAAGAGCCACCAAAATGGTACATGGTATGACCAACAAAAACTATACAGAAAGACTAGAGAAACTAAATATGTACAGCTTGGAGCAGAGAAGGGAGAGGGGTGATATGATAGCAGCTTTCAAATATATCAAGGGACGTCACCAGGTGGAAGAGGGGGGCATTTTTCACAGAAAAAGGTGTAGTAGAACGCGAGGGCATGCGTATAAACTGGAGGGTGGTAGGTTCAGGGGAAATGTCCGTAAGAATTACTTCACTGAAAGGNTAGTTGATGAGTGGAATAGCCTCCCATCNGAAGTGGTGGAGGCTAATACTACAGNACAGTTTAAGCNTGCTTGGGATAAATATAAGGGTATTGTCAAACAAAATATAGAATAAATTTGGGTTGGTATAGTTTTAAATACAAAACTGGGCAGACTGGATGGGCCATGTGGCTCTTATCTGCCGTCACTTTCTATGTTCTATGTTTCTATGTATCTGTATATGAGTGGTGTAGTTTATAATATTGTATTACTTTTTGGGGGATTTTAATCTGCAGGTACAACCTGGGCTCTGCAAATGTAACATGGCACACTATAACCATTAGGCTGAATCTGCACTAAAAAAGCCAAATGCCGCTCCTTCACTTCTCACACCTGCGGTGTCCCCAAACAGCGTTTTACAAACATATATGGCATCTTTCTAAAATCTGCAGAATCAAGGGATTACATTTAAAATTTTGTCTCATGGGTAACATCTGTCCTGGTTAACATCGGTTCAGAATAAAATGGATTAACATGGAAAACTTGCTAAAAAGAGGGAAATTTAAAAATTAACAAACTTTAATTTAGATTTTGTTTTGGATACTTTGAGGGGTGCAATGACTACATTTTTTAAAAGCAGAAATGGTAACATTTTGAAAATGGCAACATTTTTTAATTTTTCATGAAATTTGCTAATTTTTTTGGAATAAATACAGACCAAAATTTATGAACCAAAATTTACCACTAACTTAAAATACAATGTGTCATGAAAAAATAATCTCACAATCAGTTGGATAAGTAAAATCATTAAAAAGTTATTACCACATAAAATGACACATGTCAGATTTGGAAAATAGGGCTTGGTCTTTCGGAACCAAAAAGGCTTGGTCTTGAAGAGGTTAAATCACTCTATTGGATTCTATTTTCTTTAGCTATATGTCATATCTGTGATAACAGTCTCCAATATATATTAATAAAGACAATGAGAATTTTTATTTATTGGTGTAATAAAAGTCACATTATACAAAAGACCCATTGTCTGATATGGCCTTCATACTATTTTATAAAATATGCATCCAAGTATAAGCTTAAACAGCTTTCTTAACACTGGTTAAAGTGTTAAACATTCAGACTAGATGCAGTAGAAAAATGAATAGACTGCAAATGCTAAATACAAATACGTCACTTGCTTGATTTAAGCACAATGAAAGTCCTAATAACTAAATAGTAGTAAAATAAACATTTTATTAAAAGTAAATTAAAACAAAGATGACCTACAATAGGTGAATATGTACATAATACAAAATTGTATTTACCAAAGAAATATACCTGTTGAAAAATCATTGTTTAAAAAAAATAATTTATATATAACCTATATATTGCCCCATTTTGCAAACAAAATTGGATTATAAGCAATTACTTTATCTCTTTGTTTATAAGCACATACATCGCAACTTCATTAGCTCACTGAATGAGCTCAGCACAAATAAATAATACCCACCTGTTATATTTCCAGGACTCAGTGTTTGCACTAGATAATTTCATTCATAATTAGATTTCTAAATGGACTCAATCGAGATAAGAGAAGTTACCTTAGGCCATACGCATATATTTTTCAATATTCAAATAATTATGTAGTACTGTTCTAGAGCTGACATACTCATGACACAGAACTGGATCAAGACCTCCGCTACTACTGCACTCAAAGATCCGAGCATATCGTTAGTGCTGATCCGATGACGGATCGTTTATCCAACTCCTATGCATGTGAAGAAAGTCCTCTTCCCTTTCACACATGGGAAAATGAATTACAAAAAACATCTAAATCTGCTTTCTAAACAGAAATACGTTTCACCTTCCAACATGCCATATTTATTGTGTAATTATTTACATGTCTTACAAGAGACTNTAAGACAGATGGATTTGGTGTCAATAAGTTACTGAAAATGAAATTTACATTCACCAAAACTCATGAAAGTAAAGAATTATTCCTTCAATATCTAGGAAATCAATAGCAATTCACTATACAAATATAAAATATGCTCTAAACACACTTGGGAACCATATATATAACATGTTGATGACTAGGAATAGTTAGCAATAAAAGTGACTACATAGTATACATCTGTATAAACAAAAAATGACAGTCATCCCGTTATACTCAGAGGTCCGATTCAGTGGCAGAATGCTGTTTGGTAGATGCTATTTAAAAGTGGACTGAACCGTTGCTGACTATTAATCGTCCTTATTAACTGCACAAAACACTACCCAGCCTGATCACCCATTGCTCGAGAGATACTATGTGGTATAAGAAAGCATTGCCTCTGCAGGGGATGATAAACTGAGTGACTTCTTGTGTACTCAGGTGGCAATGCCACCACTCATCTGATCCTCCCTGGTGGCACTGTTTACTTCTGTGGTTGGTTCTGACTAATACAGTTAAGGAAAATAAGAGTCAACTGTTAAATTCCAAAGGCATAGCTGATTTNACAGGGGAGTGCTTAGTGCTTTCAAAAGTTAGGGAAAAAATTGAAGGTGATGGGACACAATATGTATTCCCTCAAAATGCAATTTCATAGTCCAAAAATCAACTTGGAGACCCAGGAGATTGGCGCAGGGAGTAATCAGGAGGTGAACTAATTAGGCACTTGAAGTGTTGAAGCGAGAAAATAGTGTGAAGTGACCCAATGAACAGANAATTGGAGGAACCACTAACCACCACTACCAATGGAGAGGTATAAATTGGAAAATAATCAGAGATTACCAAATGAGAGGTCTAAAATGATGATGTGGTAGCAGGCTTAAAAANTTTTTAGGGGCCCACAATCAGTGGTACTGGTACCACTGGTGGTACTTGAACCTCTTTTTCTGGTAGTAGTTGGGGCAAAGTAGTTGAGATGTGGATAAGTGAAATAGCTATTAAGTTGCAGAGGTAGACAGAGTGTGAGCGTTCATCTTTATAATTTGGTTCACTCAAATGACCTTGGATTTTGGTGCGTCAAATTGACCAGAGAGATTATAGAAGCAATAATGGTAAGTAGTTTTAATTTCCAGACTAAAATAAGCTTTTGGTTGATGTTTTAATGTACACCCTACATAAAGCATTTTATCTATTTGTATTTAAAGTGACCATTGAATGACTCTATTTTTATAGTAATAAACTTTTAGGTTTTAAAATACAATAAGCATATACAATGCTATANTCTTTTCATTTAGGCTGAATATACAGCCAATAAAAAGTCTGGATAAAGTTACCAATAAGTTTGGTGATAAAGTTTCCCAATCACAAATGTGGAAATGTACCACTAGNCAAGTCTATGCTAGTTTTTTTTTCCAGTAACCAAATAATCAAATGTGCTTGATTATGATTCATATAGGTTCCATGTTACCTTGTGAGTAAGCGATTCTCCAAAATGTTAATATACTCCAATGATGATAAATTAGTACAACAATTTCACATTTGTTCTGCTAAAAAACCGAAATAGATATAATGCTGATATCAGCAACTTGTTCAATGAAATGAGTAGACCACCAACTTTTACTGGGCATAGTTTCACTGACCTATTACTGCTTCATAGTCTTAGATTACTCAAGTGAAATGTGCAACATGGTGGTCCTTGTGGTTGATCCTTTTCCATTTTTTGTTACACACAATACAGACATATTCCAAGAAGAAGGGTATTAAGAACANTAAAAGTATCAAGGCTTCCTTGTGTAAGGGTGTAAGAGGTTAATAAACCAAAGGCCTTTAATGTTTAGGGGATTTGTGGTTTGTCAGGTTTCTGGTTTAAACAAATACAGTCCATGGGCTGTGCATTGCAAAGGGAAAGGCTTGTTCATGCNGTAAGTTATGTAAACCACAGCTGGGCGGCTTAGCAGAGTGGAAGCTGAACTGCTAACTTTCTGACAGGACCCAAGTGTAAACTGAATTAGTGCACCTGTAGTGAACTTAGGAAATTGATCTTTCCCTTGGTAACACAGTAGTTAATGTACTGGACACTTTCTCCAGTGTCTAATAATGAATCAGCACGGTTTCAATTGAATGCATTGTTAAAGCAGTAGCACATGGAGAATGTTTTGTATTACACCTTATATGTACTGACAGAAGGAGTGGTACCCAGAACTGGAAAATTCTCTGAAATGCTTCCTGGGTTCATAATGCCTTAAGGGAATATTTATTGTTATTAGTTCAGCTGTTTGGGGGTTTATTTAAAATACATTTAAAAGAGAGGAAGAGATGAGAAAATCCTGGAAAGATATATATAT
>JABWIB010012009.1:0-10992 GCA_016617825.1 Platyplectrum ornatum | reverse complement strand
ACACCATTACCTCAGCTGTGTAACTGCCTCTCACATGCACCACACTGTAATATTACACACCATTACCTCAGCTGTGTAACTGCCTCTCACATGCCCTCACACAGACACTGCCTCAGCTGAGTAACTGACCATTTACTCACACTCACACCTCACACCGGAGAAGCCACCTCTGGTTATACACTTCACCTCAGTATAATTACCACAGACTGAAATAACTGGAAATATGAAGAGCTTCACTAAGAGAGCTTGTCCTGCAGAGTATCATCTCTGTTAGCTGTCCTGAGGAGAAAGGTAAACTCCTCCCCCCCACCTCACAAAACCTTTTCTTCCTCAGGTATCTTTCCCTATTGGCTGGCCCCTGTCACCCCATATTAAGCTCCACCCCTCCTTTTACTTATGAAGGCTGAATACACAACCTTGGGCTAATTAAGTTTTGTAATGGAATTTAACTAGACTGGCAAAAATTCCATATATATTTATTTAAGAAATAGAACACAAAACATTCATATTTACGACACCTAAATTCAGGTCCATTAAATCTGACATCAGTACAATGGATTTGTTAACTACTCCCCTCGCACAGTGAGGCTTCCAATAGTCACACCCTATCTTTACATTTTCTGACTTGTGCAAGTGTAGAATGGTATGGTAAGTCTGAAATTATATCCAATATAGCATGATATGATAGCCAATTGTGCCCTCTTACAAGTGCAACCAAACCTTTGTAGAAACTGTTGGAATTTTGTGATAAGCTGGACTGAATTCCATCCAGTCAGCATAGATGTGTTCACCTGCACAGAACTGGTGAAATGACAAAATGTGTTTCATCACATGTAAACAAGGGGGAATTCTGAAATTCTGACAACTGAGCTTTAATGCACTTTCTCTATTGAGGGGAGATATCCTTTCTCTGTAAGGAGGCAATACATTCATAACGGATCACATCCACACTCCCGTACATTAGGCTAATCATAAAAGTGGAATGCATAAGTATTCCATGTGACCTGTGGTGTGGACCTCACCTTGCTTACAGATTATAGGCAAGTTGAAATTATACAGTATGGGCTTGGCTACACCAATATGTATGATCCGTTTTTCCATATGAGCCAGGCAGGTGCAGAAAAGTTATGGTCTGTGAGGGTACTACCCTTGCACAAACAGGCATTAGGACTGCATTAATGGAAATATATCCATGGCGTTCCACTCACAGTATAGTAGTATGAATCTGGTCCTGTATTATTATTTTGTAGATTATACATTTTTAAACATTAAAGCTTCTATTATGCTGAATAACAACCTTGTCTTCATAGTTTAAGTGTCATGCAGGGGAGAGTGAAGAGGACACAGACTTATGGATCGGATACTGTTCATTTCATCTGGGAGACTACAAAAAATCTTTTGAGGTATTATTTTTAAAAAAAAATGTGAATCTTTATATAATTGTTATTGTGTTCCTGTAGAATGCATGTTTTATGTTGCAATTTACATATAGCATATAGTCAAAATTGAAAACACAATGGGGTATATCTACTAAGCCGCGAGTTTGCAGTGAGATTGGAAAGTGGAGATGTTGCCCATGGCAACCAATCAGATTTGAGTTCACATTCTCCAGTATGTAAAATGAAACTGAAAACTTGAATCTGATTGGTTGCCATGGGCAACATCTCCACTTTCCAATCTCACTGCAAACTCATGGCTTAGTAAATATACCCCAAAGTGTTAAAAATGAGAGGTGCAGACTAGATTGTAAGGCTAATTGAGTAAACAATTTATGTATAATATTTATAGATATAAGGGACCTGATTCAGAGTTTCTAGCAGCCGCAGCTTGATTCAAAAACAAAGAACGCCCCTTTCTCATTTACATCGCAAGGGTGCGGAGGCTGACTTTGCGTTCAGAGCAGATCAGCGCATGCAAACAGCAGAGCCTGGCTGGCAGAGTCTCCGCTAGGAATCAGGTCCTAGGTTACTATGGGCAGTAAAGTGTTGCTTGTAGGTTTATAAGCTACTAAAGGCAAATTAAATCAATGTAATCAATTGTGGCTCAATGTCCTGCATATGTGCTAGAAAGGTTATTGTGGGATAATTATTAAAAGGAGTTGAAAATGAAGTAAGTAAAGAAAATGAGTAAGAAAGAAGGGGCTGATCCAGAGTTGCACTTTCACCTTTTTTAGGTGCATGTGTAGACACCATTCTGCAATGCAAGGGTGCCTAAGAATTTTTATTTTATTGCATGCTGAGTTAACACTTTCTCTTGCACACTTGCAAGGGGTATATTTACTAAGTGGCGAGATTGCAGTGAGATTGGAAAGTGGGAATGTTGCCCATAGCAACCAATCAGATTCAAGCTCTCAGTTTTATTTTACATACTGGAGGATGTGAACTCGGATCTGATTGGTTGCTATGGGCAACATCCACCCTTTTCAATCTCACTGCAATCTCGCTGCTTAGTAACTATACCCCAGAATGTACAATCCGCATAGCTTTATGTTTAATGTGTATATTAAGTTGATCTAGGAAACTTCACCTTTCAACTCTAATTCCGTTTTAAAAGTTTATCCTTTCCTCCCCTGCAGTTCAAGGTTTGGTTTTGCTCATACTCCCAAACTCTGGATCAGCCTCAAAGTATCGCAGAATTATAACACCTTATGTTAAAATGTACTTTAATGAGATTTATAGAAACAGTAAAATGTCTTGCAAGTTAATTTGTAGTGACCCTAATTGTCAGTACACACTGATATAAAGGATTGCAATGTACATTGATCAGACTTTGTTTTGCATCATGTAGAAAAATTGCTGGTGTATTTGAATTGCAGTCTAGTTGAATTTTAAAGTAAAACTGTCACTAGCTAACTGTATATAAATTCCAAGAGCTAGATTTACTAAGATGTGGGAATGGAAAAGTGGAGATGTTGCCCATAGCAACCAATTATATTGTTGCTGCCATTCTATAGTATGTAATAGGAAAGTCAAAGCTAGAATCTGATTGGTTGCTACAGGCATCATCTACCCTTTCCCTTCCCAAAGTTTAGTAAATTAGGTCTTTATGCAATCCTGGTCAACAGGTTTATTTATTATTTGATGATATTTCTTAAGGATTGTGCAAGCAAAATGAAACTTATATAACTGACATACCTTTCCTGTTTACATTCTATTTATCTTTCATTAACTTTCAGATCACTGTAACACTGGCATATATAGGCTAGTTTATTGACCTCTTATATAATTGAGCCAGGTGCAGGTCCATTACAAAGTATTTGAGTCATTCCATGCCAAATTATCACAGGGACTTTTCATCTTGACCGTCTCAGATTTTCATTAAACTTGGTAGGCTGGTTGATGGCATAAAGTAACTCACATATGTAAAATGAACAGTGTTCATACAACAGGGTTGCAAACATGACAAAAATGTGAATATTTTGCTTTCAATCATAAGTGTGATTGTGGCATAGCTTTCTTGTTGGTCTTGTTTTGAAGTAAGGGTTCATAGTTTTCATTAAAACTTTTTCATATTTTATATTGACTTTTACTTTTTGAGGTCGCATGATTTGACCTTGAATATCTAAAAAAATGCGCGTGATGGTGACTGTGACGCCTTCAAAACACACAGATACCCCTTCAGGTTAGTCCCATGCGTATTTCTACGCAGGGACCAACCAGTGTGATCTGCCGCAAAAGTAAGCGCAAGGGGTCTACCTGTGGCATCGAGCTGTAGGGGTGCTCAGGGGGACACAAACAGGCGCTCACTACATAATAGTGCGTCATCTGTTGCTGCCACCGACTGAACAACGCTAAACAATCATTTTGTCGGCAGCAGCAGACAACTACGTGGAGAGCGTCTGTTTATGTCCCCTGACACAGAGGTGGGACTACTGTCGCGGTTGGTTTTCTTGCTTTTCTTTTGTGTTGTCTGTCTTTTCCCCTCCCCTCCCCTCCGCCCCTTCCTTTATTCCCTTGTTATTGTTTTCCTTGTTGTTTTCCTTCATGTCATATGGGATTTTGTTGCTCTCCCGTACTGGCTTACACAATCGGAACTAGTGATACAAGTTTTTATCCATGGCCATGTTTCATGTAAAGTTTTTTTTTGTACTATTTTTTTTTTTTGCTCCTGTTCCCTAAGTCCTCCCGAAATAGCGATTGTATACATAACATAAGTTATTTACAAAAAAATTAAAGATATGCTTTTTTAGATATAAGGTTAAAGTCGATTCATGTAACCTTGAAAACTATAAGTCTGTGTTAAAATATGATCATTTTTTAAAATGAAAACTATGGACCCTTAGCTTCAAAACAAGACCAACATGAAAGCTCTACCACAATCAGAAGCAAAGCTATGTTTCTTGATCTGGCAAGCAAAATATTTTGTCATGTTTGCAACCCTGTTGTATGAACACTGTGTATAAATAAGGACTAAAATTTACATATATTAGTTACTTTTATCAACCACCCTACCAGGTTTCATGAAAATCTGAGACGGTCGGGTCGTAGGCCGTGATTTAGCATGGAATGACCCATTTGCTAATACTGCTTCATACATACAAGTAACATTCCTTTTTTTTTTTGTAAATTGTAATTTAGGTGTTTAAGCGAGTTACTCAGCAAGAAGGTTGTAATCCTGATGTCTTCGTAAATTTAGCTTGTACCTATTTTTTTCTGGGAATGTATAAAGAAGCTGAAGAGGCAGCAAACAAAGGTAGGATCATGAATACCGTAATAAAGGATCCATACTACGTTTTTTGTGTTTAATTGTGTGGGTTGAGCTTACGTGTTTGTTTTGTGATTCAATGAAAGTGGGAATGGTAAAGGGACCTGCACTAACTAATGCGGGTATATGTTAGTGGTGATTATAGGACCGCTAGTAGATTATGTTTTGGAACGGAGGTGGGTTAAACCGACTACTATACTTACTAGTGGTGGTATTACAACAAACGTGGTGATTGTGGCTGTGTTTCTTTAATGAGGGGGGGGGGAATTGTGTTGGTGATAGTTTTGTTGGTATAGTCTTAAGTAAATCTTGGGTCCTCTGTAGTTGTGGGTCTCGCCCTTTTCAGTGCAAGGGAAAAGAAAAACAAAAACAGGAGAGAGATTGCTGTAAAATTCTGTGCCTTTTCACCCACCCCCTCCATCATTTCCCCACTCTACCATTATATTAATACCACCACCAGTAAGAATTGTCTGTTTAACAAACCATAACCTACTAACAGTTCTATAATCTACCCATATTAGTGAGCTCAGGACTCACCAGCTTTGCCACATACCCATATATGTTATTTTGTGGCCATTGCTAGAGCAACCAGCATTGCTGCAAATGATTATCAGTTAATATTGTCTTTTACATAACAATCTTTTGCCTCTTGTTTTTTATATACTATACTTTTATATTAGTGCTTATAGTAAATGCAACATTTTTCTTGAAATTATATAATTGTAAATGTAATAGAAACCAAATAAAACTTGTTTTTTTAGGGGAGCAAAAAAGAACGTTGTAGTTTCATTTGCATTGACAGTTTGTCTATAAAGTATTGATTGAATTGTCTTTCAGCACCAAAGAGTCGCCTGCAGAATCGTTTGCTCTTCCATTTGGCACATAAGGTATATAATAACAACTCGTCCAATATTTACGCTTTTATTACTTTGTAGCAGACCAATATTTATCATATACTGTAACTAGACGTAATTTACTACTTGGTTATTTGGGTTGAAATTTATAGGATTACCCTCTTAGGGAATGCAGATGTTGAAAATAATAGTGACATATTAAAGCTGACTGTTGCTGCTTGTGAATCAGTGCCATTTTTCAACTACATTTTTCTGGTAGACTGAACACTTGTCATTAATTAGTCATTAATGAATTTTGGGAAAGTTTTATCTTCATTTAAACCTATAATGTGCTAACCTGCAAGTTTTGTTTTATTAATATGTAGGCTTAGGCAGTCTGCTGCACTAATAGATAATATTATGGTACTTCAATTCCCATCATGCTTTGACAAGTATTTGTTGTGCCCATTCTGTTGGAACAAATAGAAAATAAAATATTGACAAATAATTTAATGTACAGTGGGAGTATTGTGTATAGTGTAATATAGTATTGTGTACACTATGGTAACTTAATATTTGAATCTGGCGTCTGGATTTATATAGGAGGATCCATCATAGAGATGAAAGTTAAACAGCTTCCAGCAATAAAATACTGCCAGCCAGCCTTGTCGCCCAACTTATTTCAACTGAAACAACAGTGACAGTAACTACTACCAGTGCTATGACAATGGTTTCAGCATTGTGCTGCTGAGAGCTTCTCTTCCATTTTGAGCTATGGGGGTGGAGAGGTTTTGCTCATTTAAAGCAAAGAGAGAATATTCCAGACCTCGCTTCCACAGTGAGGTGTCTGTTTTTGTCACAGTCGAGAAGGGGTTAATGGTTAATAAAAGAAAAGAGTCCCTTTTACACTGTTTCATATGGACAATGAATTGTCAATACAATTAGGAATTTTGTAAATGCACTGAATTGTAATGGGTTATTTCAACCCACTTGGTAGACTTATTATATACATGTATGTGTATGTTTGTGCTTGCATGCGTGTGTGTATATATATATATATATATATATATATATATATATATATATATATATAATTAATTTTTTTCTATTTCTAAAATAGTTTAATGATGAAAAGAAGCTGATGGTCTTTCACCAAAACTTGCAAGACATTATAGAGGATCAGCTGAGTCTTGCATCCATACATTACATGAGGTCACATTATCAGGAAGCAATTGATATCTACAAGAGGATATTACTAGAAAATAGGTAATGGTTTATGCATTAATTAATATATTTCATGTGTGTGCTTTAAATATATAGTATGAATGTTTTTTTCTAGAATTGCAATATTGCAGCATGTTTTCATTATTGAAAGTTATTGTTACACTCCTAGCACAGTTACCAGAAATATTTGATTGTCAGATAATAGCAAGAATATATAATAGAATGTAATCAAGTTTTTATTTTATCATCAATAATTTTTATTGAGAAAACACAAACAGGGGGGAAAGGGTACAGAAGAAAAAGAAGGAGGGGGGAGGGAAAGCAAAACACATTCTCTTGGCACAGAGAGTAATACAAAAACATAGGCAAATACAAAACAAACAATTCATTATACTAGTTAAATGAATGTAATCAAGTTTTAAGCTGGCCATACACTATAAGATAAATTGTTCCAATCGAAAGATTTTTCAAGAGTGGGTAAAACCATGTTGAATTGCAGGTGAGGCAACTTGAATTAATTGCAATCAGTATTACATGTGAGAGATGATGTTTCCAGCTCAAGTGTAATAACAGTGTAACAGTAACGCTGGTCATTATCTCTGTGCAACATGCAAAAGTAAAGTATTCTCCCTGCATGCACACACTGACATTCATTTTACCCCTGCAATTCATCATGGTTTTGCCCACTTTTGAAAAATCTTTAGATTGCAACAATTTATCTTATAGTGTATGGCCAGCTTAACACAGGATTTAAAATAAGGACTCAGAGGCAGGTTTTACGGTGTATACAGTTTCTTTACTGTTCAAACATTGCATGTGAATATAGACAGGCTTGGGCCTGGACATAAATAATGTACAGCAATCATCAAAAATGTCTCAGAACGGCTCATGCCGTTGTTTCTCTCCCTGCAACATCTTATGCTCTCATGGCATGGCCACGCTCCACAATCCCCGACCCTGATCACTAGTCTTGCTCACTTGCCTCAAACGCTGAGTTGGACTTCTCCTTTGTAGCTGAGCTGCTGCTGGCTTTGGATGAACTGGAACACCCGGATCCCACCCACCTTGGATTAGCACAGAATGTCTTAAATCTTAGAGATTTATAGTTACCCCTATACATTGTAGATAGCATCCTAGTAACAACCACTCAATTCAGGGTGGTTCAACACAGAGAATATAAAGTCAACAACTGCTTAGAAAATTCCCTGCAAGTTCTATGGCCAATCTGCCCCTAATTGAGTGCTTTAATCAATTGAGCAAGAGGACCAGTAAAGCTGGGTACACACGAAGCGATTTGTCGTCCGATCTGAAAATTAGCATATTTGAGAACGATCTAACATGTGGAAAAAATGTAGCGCCCTAAAGCGTACATACGGAGCGATTTTTCGTCAAAAATCGTGCGATTTTCCTTTTTCTAACGATCGCGCGACACCACTACATCGATAAATACACCACAGCGCCGACCTATCGTTAGCCGATACACGTCACGATTTAGCACTCTTTCATCGTTTGTAAATTCTACCTGCAGTAAGATCAAACTGTCGTTACGATCACATTTTCAAACGATCTCAGGTACGAAAATTAGTACATAAGGCCACACACACACAGGTATGATACATCGTTTACGATCGAAAAACCGCTACATCGTAACGACAAATCGCTTCGTGTGTACCCAGCTTTAGATGCTACAATATATTTTTCTTGAACCTCATTTTAAAACATCAAGAGATGAGATGAACTGTGAATATTTGGCACAGAGAGGCTCCCAAGTCTTTTGGTTAGTCAAAAGTTATTCTTATCTTTATGCATGGAATTAAAATGCCCCCTGAAACACAAAACATGTCAGTTTTTTCTTTTAAAATATAACCAGTGTCAGTGTATAAAGTTTTTTGCAGAATATTTAACATTTAGTTTCTTTTATGTCTACAGGGATTTCCTTGCTCTGAATGTCTATGTTGCCCTTTGCTACTATAAACTGGATTATTATGATGTATCTCAAGAAGTACTTGCAGTGTATTTGCAGCAGGTTCCTGACAGCACCATTGCTCTAAATCTCAAGGCTTGCAATCATTTCCGTCTCTACAATGGCAAAGCAGCCGAAGTAAGGATTCATTCTTTTATTAACATAATATTCATGTAATATGAAATTAGTGTCATTAAGATTTATCAGAACAATATTCTGCATATTCTGCTTTATGTAGAGCAGGGGCTCTCAAACTATTTTGACTACGACCCCATCTGACAAAAAAATTTTCTACACGACCCCAACAAGTTACAGCGGAACATTACCCGTATATATTTATAAATCACACACTGGTGATATTTTTCACCAAGACATTAGATTATCATTTTAAAAAGCGATAAGTATATGTTAAGAAGAGTTTGAAAGTTCCCCTTTAACACTTTGGACATTACATTATTTGTGCATCATGACAACTGGCAATCCTATGTGACAAATGAGGGAACTGGTTAAGTGCCGCAGTCTAGGCGTGCGCAGGCATGTATCACAGTGGCACTTCCGGTCCCATATTGGTGGGCCTACAGCTGGGCGATGGTCTCTCTGAGGAAGTCGCGACCCCATGCAGATGTGGGCGCGACCCTCTTTGGGGTCCTGACCCACAATTTGAGAACCGTGGATGTAGAGAAATAAAACAAACACTGTACTAACAAAAACTTAATTCTATAAGCAATTAGTAATACCAGACCAAATCCAAGCAGTTGACAATGGACATGATTCAAGGCTGCGTCTCCGCAAAGCCCAACTCCATGCCTCTACGACTCCGCAACATGTAAATGAGAAAAGGGGCGTTCCATATGCACACTAAGCCCTGCTAATTGAATGCGCAGCCTGCACCATGTCTGGACATGGTGCAGGCTTAGCCCAGACACAGAGAGGCAGGTAATGTCCTATGGACAATTACCTGCCTCATTAAGTGTAAAAATAAATAAAATATTATTTTAATATTTTAAATATGTCACTGTGTTTTTTTTTTAAACATTTTTTTTTTATATTATTATTTTTTTTTTTTTTGAATGCCAGCTTTCCTGCTCGCAGGGATGCGGGGCATACGGCATACCCCTCTCTCTGTGCTGTATGTGCGCTTTGCTCAGCTCTGAATCTTGCGTACCAGGCGGCCGCACGGAACATTGTATCAGGTCCTATGTGTTGTTTTCCACATGCTAGGTGCAGAAATTGACCTCATTCCATGCACACTTTAAACACTCCAAACCAGATTTAGACTTTACATACTGTTGATTTGCAGGGGTAAAATGAATGTCAGTGTTTGCATGCTGGAAAAATACTTTATTTTTGCATTTTGCAAACAGATACTGACCAGTGTTACTGTTACACTGTTATTAGACTTGGACTTAAAACATAATCTCTCAACTCTAATACTGTTTGCAAAAAGTCGAGATCTGGTCATCCAAGTACAAATGGATCCTCAGAAGTATCCTTAGTTTGATACTTAAAATAACACTGTGTGCCGTGGCTCCCTGGGGTGCCGTGACGTTCTCATTGGTGTGCCGTGGAATGTTTTTTCTGATATGGTGCAACATTGCTAGTGTAACTTAGAAACACAATTTTACATCTTGTGTAGGAGTAACACAAGATTTGATGTCAACCTGAAGTATTTCTGTTTTTACCTAAATAGTTATTACTCTATTCTGACTCAAAAATGTAAAAAATTAGAAATTATTTGTCTTAGGGGTGCCATAAAAATTATGGTGCCTCCACTGAGAAAGTTTGGGAACCTCTTATAGTGTATGTCCAGCTTTAGGTAGGCTCTAGAATTTGAATGTCCATGGGCACAAGGTAAGAGGTTTCCCTTCATCTGCCCAGTCATCTAAATACTGTGTGGAGGTGGGGGGCTAGATACCATTACACTATTGTAGTGTACACTATTGTAGTGTATTGTATTAAATAGTGACAATATTATGTCAGTTGCTTAATCTTGATATGTTGAATATTTTCATTATGTATGTGTTTTCTTTTTCTTTTGACCACAGACAGAACTGAAAAGTTTAATGGAAAGTGCCTCGTCCTCATTTGAATTTGCCAAGGAGCTTATAAAGCATAACCTTGTAAGTTGTGAAAGCTATGGAGTCTTTGTTAGTTAATGGTTTTATTACAGTCAGTGACAAAACTACAAAGGGTGCAGAGGGACTACAGCTGTTTCCACTTTTGTTTATGGTATCTTTGGCCCAGGGGGCAAGCCCATAAGTAGCGGCC